>VZTT01057145.1:0-24621 GCA_013400855.1 Buphagus erythrorhynchus
CTCTCTCTTGAACAGAACATTTGGAAGTCTGCCCTGCAAGTGCCAAAAACCTCACTGGTAACATGAAAATGCTTTTCACAATAGTTTAATCTAGAAACATAAGGTTTGTAACTCACACACAAAATGCTTTTCAGACTTCAGTAAAGTGATGTGAAACAGGAAAGACTGAGAGCAAAAGCAGTATAAAATATACATCATAGGAAACAGGAAGGAAGGGAAAAAACCAGAACAGATTAAGCAAATCACTATGATTTCCATAATTGTTTTTATATTATTAACAAATCAAGAGCCAGGGGGGCAGTGAGGAACAAAACTTTCCTCGGCAGTGTTCAGCAACAACTTATATGTTTTTTTAAAAATCCTTCCCAAAAAAAGCAGGTTAAGCTACAGATTTCCTTGCAGATTTTTACTTAAGGCAATATACAGCTCTCCAGAGTGAAGAGATGTAGAAAGGTAACAGCTCTAACAGCACAAGAACTGGCACAGGTTGTCAGAGTTATGTTCGTACACCTGGGGTGCACACCACGTTTCTGATCCCCTCACACCAGGTTTCTGATCCCCTCACACCAGGTTTTCTGATCCCCTCACACCAGGTTTTCTGATCCCCTCACACCAGGTTTCTGATCCCTCCATATCAGCTTTCCAGTGCAGGCACAAGACCAGCAGCAGCTTTATAAGCCATTCAGAGTAAACGTTAAATATGAGACTTTCACTGTTTCTAGCAGACAAACCAACTTTCCATCTAAAGGGATCTTGGTTCACTTAACAACCTTGTTTAATAAACAGAAACAACACTTCTTGGATAAGAAGACAGGAAAAACACTCATTGCCTTTTACAAACACAAGAGGCTCCACTGGTCTCCTCATCAATTATTTGGTGTCATGTGAAGTTGTTGAACTGCCCCGCTTGCCACGTGCAGAGCATTTACTCAGACCCTCTTCTAAGGCAACATGTTCCACCTTCACTGCTATTATTTACTCCCTCAGACTCTCATATGGAATGGGAACAGGTTTAATCAAAACTTTACTAATTCTTTTAATGGAAGTTGGGAAACAGTTGTGGTGTAAGCAGTGTGTTCAAAATATGAAATACAATTGGGGAAACATCTCTCTATTAAATCCGTAAGTTCTTTTGTTTCATCCATACCATGATATTGGTTTTACAAATGTAATGTATAATGGTGCATAATGTATATTTTAAAAATATAATGTATAATGGTTGTATAATGGTGCAGACTAATGTCTATTGCTAACATTCTAAACTGCTAATAGTAGGGAGACTTTGGAAAGCACAAGATGTCTTCAGTGATCTGCAAACTCAGAATTATTTCTTTAGAAAGAAGAGCAGGAAGCTTTCAGTGCAGATTAATTTTTAAACTGCTGATACTGACAGAAGTAAAGCTAGAACTATAAGAAGGGGATGCACAGGATACAGCTAAAACTAAAATAACAGAGATTAAAACCAGAAGACTAAGTACTTATTTTGAGTCCTGTTTGTTACATGTTTCTCCTATCTTCATTTGAGGTCTTCAGATCTTTTCTCTGCACTGGTTAATGACTTTGGTGATACCTCGAGCCCACATTAATGCATGGTTGATGAATCTTTTGAATTTGCTTTACTGTGCACTTAAGGGGATATTTCTCTTGATAACCATCTGTTCTTCAACCAGCCCAGAAATGTAGTATTAATGCAAATCGAAGCCAAACTCCAGGAGTCCTGCAAACTGCAAATTTTGAATGGATTATATTTTTATTTCTTTTTTCCTCCATAATTTTAGTCAGCAAATTATACAGCAGCTAAAACTTGCAAAAAATATAATTAGGTAAAATCGTACTTCAATGGTCAAGAAATCCACAAAGCCTGGCTTACAAAATGAAATATGAAGTGTTTTGAAACATTTTACAGGCTGCCTGTAATAATTATACAAAAGAATTTAAATGCAGAAGTTGAATGGGAACACCTACTTTAAGTAGGCTTTTGGGGGGGGGGAGGTTAATAATTTTTAAAATTTATTTGTGTTTGATCAGAGTGTTTTTTTCTCATAACCTTTTTGACACTCTATAAATTTAATAGAGATGTGTTTCAAGTGCTCAGGTCATGAATACTGAATTTGTTTCTCTCCTGCCTCTTTGTATTTATATTCTGAGACAGTGGAGTTGCCTGGTGACAGTCTCCCCACTTCCACAGCAGCTGGCAAGCCCTCCTTGTCCTGGGAATATGAAAGAACCAGTTAACTAATATTTCAGGCTCTGATTTAAATGTGACAGTCTGGAAGTGCCAATATACCATGCAGGGCAGGATTTACAAACTAAGACTTTTCTAAAAGTCTCAGAAGCAATAAAGAAAGAAAAATAAAAAGATCTTTATCACATCTAGCTAACATGCAGCAAAAATTAATCCTGATTAATCAATTAATCCAAATTAGTGCAGCATCTAGAGTTTAACAATACCAGACACAAATGGTGATTATCTAAATCTGTTAACTTAGACTTTCAGAATGCAAATTCTCAGGCTAAGACGAAAGCAACCAGAGCTTTGACAGCTTTACAAGAAATAGTCACCTCTTTAATATTTACAGGACATTTATATCAGATGGCTTCTGAATGCCTATCTGCTGGCCCGAGATTACTGCTTCTGCTGAAAGGCCAAGCACAAGCACCCAAAACAATTTCTCTAAGCCCACTTTGTACAGCAGCAAAAATAAAAGCAAAAATATTTGATAAAATCAGAGCTTATAGCCTACTGAATTAATTAATTAGTATCAATTAGCATACTAAGCACATTCATTTTAAAAAATCCTTAATCAATTAATTTTATGATAAATTTTTATGTAATGTTAATTTTCTACTTTCCTGTGTCAACCAAATAAGTTTTAACTTGGTCGTTGCTCTGAAGAAAACCAGAATTAACACTTTAATTTCATATTGCTTTTTAGCAAAAGTGTATTAAAAAGAACTTGTGCAAAACCACAATGTGGCCATGGCAATCAATCAACTGCATTACAAAACCTATAGGAATTGCTAATGAAAGCAAACAGTATTTTCCAACACACTGCCAGGTTTTTCACTACTAGAAAATACTTTGAGTTTTATAAACATTTTCCAAGCTGCCTTATTTTTGTCATTTTTGGGTTTAGGTTTAATGATAGTTTGGCCATTTAAATTTGGTAATAACCTATCTTTTTTATGTCTTAGAGAACATTTTACAATTGTTTAACTTTTTAAAAATTTCTTTCCAAACTTCACCAACCACAGTAACTTCAGACAGACATACTGCCAGAGAAATACATAAAGCACTGCAGAAATATTCACTGTGATATGGACTGCCACATATCAGGTGTAATCTGAATTGACTGAAAAAGGATGTGGAACAGAAGTATTGTAGCCAACCGTAAGTTCTTGAAGTGTTGTACTAAGAAAGGAAAAACAACAACCCTTCTCTTGAGCAACTGCATAATTGCCCGAACTACAGAGAGAAACCTTCTTTGTTACACATGCAACAGTGAATACTGATTTCTAAGCCTCAAGCTATGTAACTTTCTAATGTTTCAAACTCTGACCCCACTTTCATACTCTCAATATTGATAGTCTCCAAGTGCCCATGTGTTACTGCAGTGGAGCAGCACTGCTCCCAGACACTGCTCTGTCACCCCCTGCACAAACAGCCCGTGAGGAGAAGCTCCAGCACAGCAACTGCCCAGCTCAGAGCAAACAGAGCTGCACCACCAGCTGGGGCCTGATGGCTTCTGCTAGTGCATCTCTGCTTAGCTCAGGATGCTTTAGTGATCCCTATGGCACTGAAACAAAACAAACCATTCTATCCAACATGAAATGCTGAAAACCTCCTTCTTGAATCCATTGGTCCCTGCAGTGGAGATGCCACCACAAATGCTTTTGGTCATGTGCAGTAAGATACAGCTTATCTGTCATACCATAAATCTGATTGATCCATGTCCTTATCAACAAAGGACAGCCAAACTTCACGAGCATTTCTGGGGAGCTGATTTCATAGTGGTGCTCTGGTTGTAGCTTTTCCAGTGTAGCCACACTTAGAGCTTCACCCTCACTACACTGACAACCCCAGAAACCTGGGCTATGAAACAGAACTGACCAAGAGTTTCCATGGTCACCAACACATTCCTGAGTTTTGAGGGATGCAAGTTCATATATTAAAAGATCATACATAAGAGAGAGCAATAATTATTTTATTGGGACACTTCAGAACTTGGCCTTGTACCCTTCAGTACTCAGCCTCACCTTTTTGTTTCAGCTTAAGCCATGCAACATCTCAACTCACCACTCCTATCAGCGCTATCCATTCTTTCAAAATGGTAAAACAGTACAAATCTGTAAGAACAAATCTGTAAGGTAAGCTGGAATTCAGTTAAAAAAAACAAAAAACCAGATTGGTCACAGTAAGCCTCCCCAAAGGCTGCAGCATCACTGAGGTCCCATGAAAGCCTTCAACTAAAGCATTAAATGAGAAGAAAGTTCATATGAACAGGAAAAGCATCCAACATGCACCCTGCAAAACATTTCTGTGGAGTCAGAAATGTTGATCACAGAAGTTGGACTTCTTGAATACCATTCAAAACTTAGTGGGGGTGAGGGGAAGGAGGTCCTACCATGGAAAAATACATCTCATGGAGCCAATGACCGTGAGATGAAAGAAAAGCAAAATCAGTGTGTGTTCAGCTGCTCAGAATGACTTCTCTCTTCTGGAGGAAAGTTCATTAACTGGACAGCATCAGGCAGCACAGCACAGCCATGGATATATCGACACTTGCAGGACTGACCTAGTTCATGGCTCTAATGCTTTCAGTTACCATTAGCAAAGCTCACTATGCTGTGTGCAATACTGTAACAAAAAGAAGGTCTCTGGGAAAGTAAGTTTAGCACATTTAAAGCAGTGCTGTCAACTTGAAGAAAAATTTGGTTTAGATAAAGAGGAGTTAGCTGATATTGAGTGCAGCTAGACAGGAAATCTATCATCTCACTAAAAAAATTTAAAACATTTTTGCTACTGTAGAAAAGGCAAGGGTATCAAAAGGATTTTTAACCAAAAAATGTTTACAGACACTTGATACTTCTAAGATGTATGAGAGCATACAAATGCTATCAAAATGCTCCTGAGAGAACGGAGCAGTCCAGTTCTGAGCAGGAACATTTCATAATCATGTCACAGCCCTGGAAATCTGGCGTATATAAACCCAGCAATTTCACTAATTTCCTTTTTCTTTCCTTTGCCCAGCTTTAAGAAACCACAAACTGCCAACTAAACTTTCAGCCCTTTTCAAAGCTCTGCAGATTCGTTTCAATCTGGCCACCCTTAGCAGCAGATTTGCTGAAAACAATCTTTTTCCTTCAGTACCAATTCCAAAGGTAATCTAAAACTGTAACTTGAGTCCACTTGTACAAACTCTGTCCACAGGCTGATGATCCAGGCAGTGCTGAAGTGCAGCTGGTCATCCACTCTGGGAGTGGGATGCTGGGGGAATCAGTTCTCACAAATGTCACAGACTAGAAGGAAGCTCAAGAGCTGGGGGGGCTCTTATCACACACCAGCACACCTTGAGCTGTACCTGCTCTGTTCTTATTATCTCATTCCATGTCTAATTGGGTTTCTAAGCTCTCTGCTCCCCAGCTGCTTTTTCCAGGACTGAATTCATACTGCTGTTCCACTCTCATCAGAAGAATTTCAAGCATCAACAAACAATTTCTGAAACCTCCCCTTTTGGCTAAACTCTTATTTGCGCTATGTCCAAACACCCTTTTTTGAGAACAGAAATTTACTCATTGAAAAATAAACATATATCACTAACTCTAGTCCCACAACACCAATGCTCCATGCCATAATTGTTCCACAATTACGAGGTTCCACAGCCTTTTCTTCAGTGACCAAACTAATGATGAAGTTCTCTCCATCTTTTTATACAAGTATATATGTTTAATTTTTAAACATGAAAGATTAAATTAGAAGTTACCCACACAAACACAACTCCTTTTAAAAAGGCTCAAAACACTGTATTTACATCTGCAAGTACTCACGTTATTACTACAACCTTTATAACAGAGCTTAGGTTTGCTTCAAACAAAACAGGGCTCTCAGCGATAGAGGCCCAAGAAAAAGCCTGCATACAGTTAGTCTACAAAGAATTAACTGGATTAATTAGCAAGGGATTTGAGAAGCAGCTTGGAGCTAGAAAACCAAAACACTAAATTGTTTAAATACTTTGGCAATGGATCAAGGTTTCTAGGCAGCCCTATGTTCCATTCTCTCCTTTTTTTTTTTTGCTCGGTGTTTTAACACATTTAACCTGACGAGGTACTTTTTCATGAGATATGAATGACACTGTCAAAATACCAAAAAAGAAGATGTGAATTAAAAAATGCCACAAGCTGTTAGCAATTCTGCCAACATGCATGAGCCCAGGCAACATTAATTAAAAATCAATAGCTTAGGACATAAATAGCTCTTATCTCTGTTATAGTATATCTCTAACATAACTCTTTATTAAAGAAAAAAAAAGGGGAAAAAAAGCCAGTGTCTCTGCTATTATACTGACTGAATTGACCACAACAAAGCAAAAGGAATAAGGCAAAAACCCTGAGCAAAGAAACCCTTATGAGAAAGGGAGGACAGGCATATGAATGATTGGAACGCCTCAGCCTCGCACTATCATTAACACATAACCGGCTGGAAACAGCCACACTGCAAATACTTGGAGAACAAGTTACCAGGAAGAACATTCCATGTTTTCAGTGCTAATATGATTCTATACAAAATCCTTCTTGCCAAGGAAACAAAAATAACATGCACATCTTTCTGTCAGCTAGAAGTTAGTAATCTCTATCTTCCTGAGTTTATTAACCGGTATTTTTATTTTGCATCTCAAGTACAGATTGTAAATTTTCTGATAATTCTAAAATAAATATGAGAAAAAGCAGGAAATCGCACTCAACCTTTATTTCTTTTAGCAACACCATCTTCAAACTAAAGTGACATCACAGGCATTAAAGCTAAAAGACTTAAGATAAGTAGGAACTTAAACCACAGCTTTCAACTGCTGTTTTCACACTGAAAGACCCAAACCCATTTTCTAACACAACATCACCTAAAGCCCACCAAGCTGGATGTGCAGTCTGGGTCTGTCATAACTCCCAGACAATCATGGCAATTTAGATTTCTGAAGAATTTCTACAGAAAATTAACATGAAACAGAAGAAGTTAAATCATACTGAAATGGAAATGCTAAGATTAGTTTTCTTTTTGTCTAACAACTGCTTTATTCAATGATCACTAATGACAGGCATATCAAATGCTTCCATCCAGACACAGTACTCTATAATCAACGATGAAGAATTCAAACCAATGGAAACACTTCACTGTCAGCTGGATTTTGAGTCCTACCTTGCACCTCTACTTCAGCACACTCCCACCCATCCCCTTGTCATAATCCCAGCTCCCAAAAATTTACTGACTGAAGTTCAGCACAAGAAAATCAAAGGTTCTATTCATAAAGCACAGACACCAAGTGTCAGGACAGGGAAACAGAAGACCCCACTTTTCACAAGATCTTCTGCTCTAACTTTTCATTGAGCTAGTCAGAAATTATGCATTTCATTCTGAGCTGTCCAAATTCCATTCCAGCTACTGCCAACTTCAGTCAACCTTGTTCAAGGTGAACTGAATACAAGGTTTTGGTGCTGCATTTGATATAACACAATTCTTCATCTAGAAAGTTAATTATGCAATCTTAATTTTTAGTAGGAGGGGTACATTATAACACAAAACTGCCATTATTAGAGTTCCTTTAAACAGAATAAATTGAAATTCCACCAAGTTCCCCCCATAATGCTTTTTGTCATTGTAAAAGTACAAACTAGCATTATATTAACATTTCAACCATTGTTTCCATGGAAGGTTCAAGAAAATGAAACAATTCTGAGACTTCATTAAATCATCTGTTTCCATATTACTTGATCATTATAAATAAAACTGAATAGAAGATGCACAAGTAATTTGTAAACTCTTTCAAAGGATCTGATTTACATTTTTCTTCTACAAAGATGAAGATGTCCCCATAACATGCTCCATTTGTGTTAAATATTAAATTAAGACACTCATACTACATATATGGCAAAAATGGAATATATTTTTTATATGTTTTGGAATTACTTTCAGTAGTCTAACACTGTTTATAATACTGGTGCAAATACTACCACCAACAAAGAAACAAACATTAAAAAGGTGTCCTTTAAGCTTCCCTTTAAGGCATCTACCATAATCGTATAATTTGGTCTGGACATCATTAAAATGTAAAGTTAATGAGGATTCAGCTGAAAACAGAAGAAATGTAACCTATTTTCAGGCAAAACTTCTAACACTGCAATCAGAGGGAAAACCTCTTTGATGTCTCTTTGTCTCTTCTCATTAATTTTCTTTTGGTTTAAAAAAACACAAAGGCTGTTTAAACTAAAAAATGCATAGAAGTTTAAACATGGTAATTATAGTTGAGCTGCAATGAGGTCATTAGGTTTTTAAAACTTAGAGATAAACAAAATTGAGATGTATGACTATTTTAAAAAAATGTCAATACTTAATTTTAATTGTCCATGTGACTGATACCCACTGTATTCTAAGGATTTAGTCTAGATACAGAATTGTTTCAAGATGATTTAGTGAAGGACAGAATCCCATGGCCAGGGTAGAGCAAAGCAATCAAGAAATACATCAAAATGAAAAGCTGTAATCACTGTATCACTGGATGCCACATTTAGTATTTCTAAGTGCAACAAACACACTTTTTCCATCCATGCAAGAGAGATGGCAAATTGTGAGATTTTACTACTCTTTACCTCCATGGTTCATTAAGGAATAAAATACTGAACAAGTTAAATAATTCTATTGACTCACTACATCTATTCTTGTTTATGAACATTGCCAAGGTACACACAAAGCTGCACACTTCTGTTTTAACATGCTAATTCTTTCCAGCAGAAAATATCTTTAAATGGTATCTTTAATTACACAATATTGATGCAATCCGATATACTGTAGTGGTAGATAATTTTAGCAAATAATTTACAAGTAAATTTTCCCAAACACAAACTAAAACAAATTTTTACCACTACTGTGTACAAAAAAAGATGATAGATCATCACAAACACTTTTCCATGGGCCAGGATCACCTCTAGATAAAATGGAATATGATGAGATCAATATATGATTTTGTGGCAAATGTTAAAAAAAAGTATGAATGTTAATGCATTTGTGGGCAGAGGTTATAGCTTTAAGAGAGGGTAATTTACCCTAATTAATCTTTTTTACGTGTTTGATAAACTCTTCAAATTAAACTGAGTCAATGACCAACAGACAAGTACCAGATAAAACCAGAAACTGCTTTAGGTGCAAGCAGTGCAACCCCAGAAGAAAATTTCATACCTATCTCAAGGAAAGTTTTGGGGGTTGCGTTTTGGTTTTGGGGTTCTTGCATTTGACCTTTCCTCTGCCATGTGTTATTAGGATTTGCTCACCTTGCCCACCAAGGAGCTCTGTCCTACAGAGGTACAGCCAGTCCTACAGCATGAGCCAGCTTCTGCTCCACCAGAGCTGCTCCTCCCCTCCTGGGACCCTTCCCTGCTTGTCTGCACTCTCTTAAAGCCACACTCACACAAACACAAAGCACACCACTGAAACTGCACCGAGTCCCAGATCCAGCTCACCAACAGGAAACACCAGCAACCTGACTCAGCCTCTGCCCACAGCGTGGTGCTCAATCAGCCATCCTGCCTTCACGTTTTCACACTTGGCTTGACTCTGCATTAAGGATTTTTGATAGGTGTTTCTCCACAGAATGATAATCTGGTTTTAGAATCTCTGGAACAGAAGATCTCAAGGATCTCCAAAGGATCTTACAAACAGGAATTAGAGTCTTACTTTACGGGTGTAACAATGTAAGAATCAATTCATGAAGAGGTCATGTTACCACTGTTTATATTCATAACTACGTAGTTTCAAAGTAAATGGTTCTTCAAAGGAACTAAATATGGGATTGAGTTAACACCTGCAGAATGCAATGGAAATTGTGAGTCTAATTCCCTTCACCACCGCTTAAAATCCCAGCACAAATTCTAACAGTAGAAATTCCAGTCAGGAAAGTGCTCAGAAAAAAACTCTCCAGAACTATAACTCATTCCACATAACAGATTATCAGTATCAGTTGTCTCTTCCCATCCCTCTACCCAAGGCTCTCATCCTCAATATGGAAGTTCAACTTGCTTGGTTTCTATCCTACTCTTCCATGAAATAAGTAATATTAAAAAGTATATAAAAAGCTGCTTTCATCTTAAAAAAAAGACATAAAAAACATCCTCCCAGGAGCCAAAAATCTGTCAGCATCTGGAATTTGGACAAATAGTTCACCAAAACTTGGTAGCCCCAGAAGGACCAAAATGCAAATTGTCTCTGGTAGCACAGAAGGTGGAATTTAGGATTTGTTTAGATTTAATCTTGGGTTTTGACAACTGCTGAAGTAAAATAATACTCTTGTGTTAATTTTACGCTTATTTGATAATAATCTAACCTCAAATCATCTCTTTTAAACTTCATTTCGATTTATAAAAAAACCTAACACCCAAACTGCAAACAAACAAAAAAATCAACACAAAACAAAACCAACAAAAAACCACAGGAAAACCTAACAACATCACATTTTGTTTCTAACAAAAAATACCACAGCAAAGGCAGGCAGCCCAGTGTGCCTTGGGCACTCTGACAGGCCTTTTTTTGAATTCCAGTTTACATTCTCTTCTTGCAAGGAACTCCCCATAACAAAAAGAGCCAGCAATAAAAATAGATCTAGTACATCTTTTACTTCCCCAGACTTACTTGTCTGAGTGCTGCACTTGAAGCAGAGCTCTGTTAAGTGCTCTAAAGCACTTTGTAGTGCTCTGCTACAACTACCAACCTACACAAGAACAGAATAAAGACAGACACAAATTCTAAATTCCAGTATTTCAATTGAAAACATTCATAGGAAGCATCATCCCATGGCTGGTGGATGGACCAGTCAGTCACTTATGGGACCGTGCCATCTTCAGGGAAAGGAACCTCCCGAAGTCGCTGTTCTTAAATCTCCAGGGAGTCTCCTTTAAAGTCATTACTACTTTGTTTCTTTTTCACCTGAATGACACTCGAATTGGAAGCTCTTTACAGCAGTGTCTGTATCTAGGTTAACTGCTGATTGCAGATGCACTAAGCTTTGAGCAGAAGTTAACACTCATTAACAAGATTACCTGTTGTGATTGAGAACAGCCAAAAAACAAATCACCTTGGAAATGCTTATGACTGAGAACGAACTAAAGTTAAAACTACTCCCTTAAATAAAGTCACACACACCCCCCTCCCCCTTTAACATCAACGTTTGGACTCTGTTCAAAGTACAATCTCTTTGCAGCTACTGACATAGCAGCCCTACTCTTAAAGCAGCACAGTAAGTGAGAGTTAATTGCAACAAGTGCTTCACCAAATTCTTAAACGCTTCAAATACTGAAACCTTAAATGTTTCAGTAGTATTGAGTATCTAAATCAAGTCTCTCAAGAACTCTTTAAAAGGAACAACCACTCAAATTCATCTATAAATTCAAGAAAATAAGTATAGCTAGTGAATGAAAATAATTTGCTAGAATCACTAGAAAAACCCTCCCTAAGAAAGTTTCAGTTTAGCAGTTAATTCCAACCTGCAGTTAAAAAGGCACTAGCTGTCAGTCAGTTTTCTCACCCAACTCTATCATGAAAAGAAAAACTGACAGATCACAGGAGCTTGCCTTTGTAAACCAATTCGGGAACTTTCATGCTTCTTATTTGTTAGGTTAAAGGTTAAATTGCTGACCTCTGCCCTCCTGCTTAGCAGCCTTTCCCTTTTTCTGTAAAGCTTTATTTTGGGGCTGTATTTACATGGATTAGTCTCTTTTCACGCTAAGAAGGAATCTGTTCACAGCCAAAGCCTTAGTTCTGGTTGTACAAAAAGCAGTCACAATTATTCAGCAGCAGACAATGACCATATTGTGGATTTACAAAAAAACCACCTCAGCCATGGCAAGTTCTGTCCTTGCTGCACAAAACAATAGAAGAAAAATCTTATCAAGCATTCAAGAGAAAGCAAACAAAGCAGGCCCACTGTGAACTTGATGAAGATGTCAAGCTCCTTTAAAAAAATATAAATCAACAAAAGAGTTTAAAGTCTTGTGAGTGAGACTTTCTGTGCTGAATTTTTCTGTCGATTTAAACAGTGCCAGCATAGCAATATACTGCAGATTAGTAAATACTTGTGAAATAGGAAAGACTGTAGACAGAAGTAGTTAAGGCATGAAGCAAAAAGGCCAAATAGCTCTCTTCCCACAAAATAGCTCACAGCAACAGAGAAACATTCAGTTAGATTTGATATTACTGGTTTGGGGGTTTATTAAATCTAGTACTATCAGATAAGAACACACCTAAAATGTGTTTTAAAAGATAAAATATATGACAACTTGCAAAATGACAGATTTTAGTATTTTTTTCATAAGGTAAGTTTCTCTTCAAATTGAGTTCTGTATTTCATTTATACTGTAAAAACCAAACTGTGAACTGTTTTCACAGAAAACAGCTCAAACAGTGCTATTGACTTACCCGGACACTGCAGTCCCCAGCAAGCTCTTTGTTAAAATCTTCCACCTTGTTTGTACTTAGAAGCAAAGCAATCAAATGGAAACAGAAAAACAAAGCAGCAGCTTAGGAGAATTAGAATTCCCAAATACCACCTACCTACTTAGGTTTGGTTACTTTTCCAATCCTGCTTTAGGAAGTTCAGTGTAGCAACAAACACTACAAAGATGGGATAGGAAAACTCGTGATGTGGGAATTCCAGCCCTTTCAATAGAAAGCTCTTATTTCATGGAAAGAGACCTGAATTCTGCACTTCCTTTGGTATTTCTAAACATTCAACATTTTATCTATTTCTCAATACAGAATGGGCAGATCGGAACCAATAAAATGCTTTCATCTTAAAAAAATAAAGGCTGCTCTGAGAGGTGCATGGGTAAGGTTTACAAACCTTTGAATGACCAACTCAATCCTAGTCCAGTAACTTCGCATATGTTAAGAAAATCTTCATCAGAATAGGAGGTACTGCTCTGCTATGTAACATTATAACCTATGCCAAAAGATAATGGTAAGGAGCAGCAGTGTGACAGAGACAGAAAGCTGCTAGTTCTCTCTACCTGTGAAAGTCCTACCACAGAAACCACAGTGACAAATGTAGAATAATTTTAAGGCCCAAGTACATCGTGACTTCTCCCAGTAGAGTTAAGGACTTCGATTAGTTTAAGTTATGCATTTGTGATCTACTGGGAAGGGGGGAGGGAGGGAAAGAGCTATTACAACCCAAGGCTAGAACATGAAAAGTAAAGAAGGAAGTACTTAAACTACTCACAAGCTTCTAGTAGGAACAAGATTAGTAGTACATGCTACTCTAGGAGCCAATTCAAATGCAAATTTCATCCTTTCACTCAAACAATGATAAACTACCTCAGAGTTAATAGTTTCCTTCTAAGATTCATCTCCCTTTTCAACCTAGCAGTATGTTTTCGAGAAAAGAAAGAAGCACATGGAGAGTCTTACAGCAAGACCTTTTAAATTCTGTCATAAAAGAAGTAGCATAAACTACATTTCCTTTCCTAATCCAGTGAACATTTGTTAAACTCTAACATACTCACACTTTGTCCATGCGGTCGCGTTTAGGCTTCTAACTTACCATGGTTTTTAAAAAAACACTCAGAAAGAAACCCTTTAGCTGTACTAAACCATTTCAGCTTTTTCCTTGAACACACAGCAAGAATTTATGCTACACTCACAAAAAGATGAAAGATGAGGTCCTTGGAGAGAAAGGTCTTTTGGCACACTACATGGTAAAGCTACAGATTTGACATACTTTTATAATGTCTGCTTTGGCAAGAACACAAAAACCCCACACAAAAGCATGGTACGTCCTCCCAGACAGGGGTGTAGGGGCTGTTTTACTCTTGTGAGCATTTACTTTCAAATGCTCTTACTTCAGAGACTATTTTGATCGGTTACTTTAGACTAACAAATTCTCTTTTTCTATATGAACAGTTTGACAGTAAAGACTACAATTCTTCTCACAGCCCTTTCTAACAAGAGAGACTCTTTGGCTAAGGTCCAGCAACAGCCTTAAATTTGTCACATCCTATTTTTGATGAATGATCTGCAGCAGTTTTAAGATCATAAAGTGCTTTGAAAGTTAAAAGAAAAATTTCACAAGTAGTAAGCTTTCACTTTCTTTATAAAGGTATTTAAACTAAATTTGCTAGGAGATTCTTTCTACTTCTGCATCTCAAAAAACCTCCACAAAACAATCTGCTGTCTGAGATTAAAAACATAGGAAACAGTTGCAATGTACTTCTCTACAATGTGTCAATAGCATAGAACTGGATATCAAGGAGTGCTTAAGTGAACTTCAGTAGTTATCTTCTGTAAAAGAAACAATACAAGTTCTTTGTAATTTACTACCACAACTTCTGTGAAGTTTCAGTATTATGAAATGCCATGACAAATACAGAAATCACGATCTTATAAAATGCCCTTTTCCTTCCTTTATACAAAGATTAAAGATAGGAAAAGAAATTCAGTAAAATAGCAGTATTTCATAAAAAGCTTTCAATTATCCACATTGTGCAACAATTCCAATGCGTGAGAGAAGACCATGCACCAGAGACACAAAACTTATTAGTTTTACTTTGAGCCAATATTTTCCCTAAAGTATTCCATTTTTACAATAGAACTGTGGCTATTTTCCCCTCTTTTTCTGAAAGTAATTGTGTGGGAGCTGATGAGAAGCATTAGACTTGCAAAGTTCCTATGCTTGACATACTTATACCTGACACACACAACACAGATTTCTCACTAGATAAATTCCATGTACTGTCACTGTAAAAACGCAGACCCTGTTCTTTCTATTCTAGTTTGCAGCTTCTCACTTTTGGTGAGAAGGCTTCAGGCTCTGGAGCAATGCATCCCTACAAAGAGGAAATCAGGGGAGAAGAGGCCTAAGGGTGAACAAGGAGCTCCTGGACAAACTAAACACAAACAGGCAGCTTCCAGAGGGTGGAAGCAGGGAAACATGGCCTGGAAGGAATGCAGAGGAACTGCTTGAACAGCCAGGTATCAGGTTAGGAAAGCTAAAGCCCTGCCAGAAGTAAATCTGGCCAAGGACACCAAGGACAAGAAGAAAAGCTTTTATAGGTACATTGGCAATAAAAGCAAGAACAGAGAAAACATATGTCCTCTCAGAAAGGGGAATTCCCAGCTTCCATTGAAACATCAATCATTAGGCAAAAAAAAAATAGTTTGGTGTTGTCTTTTCTTAAGGAGAGATATTTTTAATACGTAATATTCCTCTTCATGTGGCCAGTCAGAGTTGCAGCTATCCTGCTCCACAGTTCTCAAAAAAGAGACATCACATTTACTTAAGAAAAATCCGTATGTTTCCAAGTAAGACCTATGAATTCAACAAAGAAAAGCACAAAAATCACCTTTAAATACAGCTGAATGCTGGAATTGTATAATGTACCAAAGACTTCATGTGCCAAAAAATACAATATACAATGCTCAGCACGGATGATCATTATTTCTAAACAATCTTGAGGGGAAAGGACAGTGAGAGCACAGCAGGCTGATCCAGTCATCATTTCCACTCTCAGTTCACACATTGCACTGTGGTTTGGCAAAGTTCTGCCTGGACTGGAATGAAACAATGTTTGCTTTTTCAACTTCTTTGGCTTCAATGAAATTTTTCTCTTTGTGCCTTATTAAGTGTACAAAATCTTCCCTAGATGATCCTGAAGCTTGATCCTGAGCAGGTATGAGGTCAGACCAGGTTCTTCATGGTTTTGAAGCGGTTTGGTCTTGCAAACCTCTATGGATGGAGATGCA
Organism: Buphagus erythrorhynchus; assembly: GCA_013400855.1. Lineage (NCBI taxonomy): Eukaryota > Metazoa > Chordata > Aves > Passeriformes > Sturnidae > Buphagus > Buphagus erythrorhynchus. The sequence continues at coordinate 15,995 of VZTT01057145.1, forward strand.
CAACATCTCTTGAGTGACCTGGTGTAATCCTTGACCCCTCATGGTGAACAGAGAATGTTTCTTGCTCCAGCCTGTCACTGCACCTCATCCTCCTGCCACACTCCACTTGGTGAGCATGGATCCCTCATCCTGATGGACTCCAGGGGATGGAAGGCTGCTGCTCAGGATCCCTGGAGCCTCCTCCAGGCTGGACCAGCCCAGCACTCTTGTCTCCTCACAATGAAGTGCTTCAGCTCACTCACCATCTTTGTGGCCCTCCATTGGACTTGGTCTGGTTTATTGGTATCTTTCATGGAATCCAGAATAGATTTTTCCCTTCTGCAGTTGACTGTGAACTTTGAAATACATTAAAGCTTAAAATTTCAGTTGATACTTCACAGTCACATGGCAAACATCCTTTGCTACTTTCTCACTTTTCCTCTTCCAATTTGCTCCCCCATCCCACCAGGGCTGGGGGAGAGGGCGGCTGCATGGGGCTGAGCTGCCAGCTGGGGTTAATCCATGGCAGCTACACAAATTTTTGAATAACAAAATAGAGGCAAGTTTTACCATCCCACAAGCCAGACAAACCCCCACCCTAGGATAGTTACAGCTCTGGAGCAATTCTTTCCCCTCAAGACCAAGTCAGAAGATTGATACCAGAATTAAGAGCATTTTAAGTATCAATAGCACTATTATACTAGACATAAACTTCAAAAACAGCTGCCTTAGTTAATTTTGGGATCAATTAAACAGGGAGAAATAGTTTTAAACTTGCTTGATAATTTGCTTCTTATACAACTTCTGCGCATTTTACTTTCCTCGACAGTAGATGCTCCTTGCCATGTAACATACATTCCCTGACTGCAAAAAAAGAGAAGTTAATCTATATTCTTGGGGTTTTGATATGGAACAGACAGCCAGAAAGTGGACACAGACTACATGGAGGTTTCAATTATTAAAACTTTTTTACTCCCTAGAAAGAATTTCTGAAGATTTTGCACCTACAAGTGCATACAACAAACCTAAAAATACAACTAAGTGAAACTCCCACAGAATCAGTTGGTTTATAGAACAAAATGTATACTAAATTCTCCAATTAAAAACCTGTAAAGTAGTTTCCGTGCTTTTTAACCCACCTTCCCACAGCAGGGAATTAATCCCTCCAGGGGGATGCAAACAAACTTCAAAGAGAAGATTATACCCAGACACTAGTACTGTACAATGTAATGTTTATGGTCAAATTTGTTCAGATTTTCTGGCACTAGAATCCAGGTCAGATGTGCAGAAACAAAGACCAGTTATTAAAAGGGCTCCTGCAGTTACATCAAATAGCTGTGATGGCACAGAGCAGTAGGACAAGCCAAAACTGTATTCCAGTAACAACTCCTTGGAGGCTTTGGCAGGGAAAGAAGGAGCTGCAGCTATTTGACTTTTGCAGACTGTAACAAATATAGATATAAAAGGATGTAAGTGGCTTTCCAGTCACTAAAATACAAAAATCTTTTCTATTGGTTCATTACACCATATCTACAACACGCACGTGATTGTTTCATAAAAGACAAAAGAAACACCACTTCAGTATATGCTGACTAATCATAATTATTTAATTTTGACAAACTTCATTTTTGTACCATTCTAGAGACTGAACCCTCATAACAGTATCTTTAACTAAATTTTGGCATTAGGAATTTCAACCTTTGCTTTTCCTGCTTATTTGATCAAGTTCCTCAGGTGAGATGAAAGTGCAATCAAAAATTCCCAAATGTACTTACATGTTGGTTTCAGCAGTTATGGGATTTCTCTACCATAAACATAGGAATACTTACCAAAAATAATATTACAGAAAAATACTTGTGTAATTTTGACTTGATAACAATGGTAAAAACAGTTAACCAAACCACAAGCTGCATCCATGCCTAATTTCCAGATAAAGTCATTTGATCAAAGCGAGAATTGTGGGAGCAGATAAAAATACTTCTGTAGACAAGTAAGAAAGAGGAAGTAAAAACAAATTCCAAACAAAATGTTTCAAGTGTATTTTTTTTGTTTAAGACTACCCTTTTTTACATGAGCAGCAAATACCAATCTGAAAAAGCACTTATTTTTCCAACCTAATCAAGAGAAGAGTTCTTTCTATTTTAAAAGACAAAAAGACACAAAACAGTCAAAGAAACCTGAAAACTGTCCACAATCAGGTACAGAAACATAAATTTCTCATTTTTAGTCCTAACTGTAGAAGATTTCACAGAACCAGTAATTGAGATATTTTTAAAAGCTAGAACAGCGTAACGTTAAATATACTTCATAATCTCACAATATATTGTTCTTAAGAATAGTTTCAGCCAATAAATAGGTAGAACTATAGTGCAGAACAGTACCTTTCCCAATGCAACTGATTCCTGAGTGGGTCACTTCTGCATACACCTCAAAGGTAGTTTCTGGATTTTGTCTGAAACAAAAGGAAGGTATTAGCACTCTGAGAATTTGGTTTAAGTGCACTTACAATGAGGCAGTCAGAAAGGGTTCACAGCATGCATACAGTATAATGACAACTAGAGAATCTCCATTTCTTGGTTTACAGCCTCAGATAATTTCTCATCAGACCTTTGTCAGGTGATAAAAACAGGGATTTTTTTCAGGAAAAACAAGTCTTGGAAACTTTTCACCAAACTGAAAAGTCACATTGTCCCACGCTGAACAAACAGCACCCAGACTCACATTTCCATTACTGTGACCTTCGAGTTCAACTTCATGACATCTATTTGCCCAGGAAAAGAGGAAAAAAAAAAGTAGCTGCAGTCAAGAGGAGGCAAAATCACTTTCTGCACACACTACTGAAAAACTTAAAAGGCTGTATTTAGGATGAAGACAGCACCCCTTTTTAATACCTGTCAAAATATTTCTACCACTTTGTCAAAAAAAAGGCCATGCTGGAGAATATTACAAATGCACAAGGCTTGGTCTCATAAGACTCCAGAGTCTTAAATCCAGAAATTTGCCAGATGCATGGAAATAAGCGTGACAGTCAAAAACCATTCCAAATTGAGCTACAAGATGTAAATGGTGTTTGAGCAAAGAGATTTACTTTGCTCAAGAGTTATAAATATACCAGTAGTAAAAGTAAAAAGTTAATGATATTACTTCAAAATAAACAAACAAATCATTTAGTGTATACTTTCAGTTCTTACTAATTTAACTCTCTAAGTGATGCTCTGGAACTACATCTCGTAATGGTCATGTAAAGGCAGCAGGTGATTATATAAGAAAGAATATTTTGAGTTAATTCCTGACTAACAATTTTAGCTACTCTAGATATTTATGAGATTAAAGAGACTGTAATCCTGAAATAAGGATTTTGCAGGTCTGAACATGTGACACTTTATTCTTAGACTTTCTGGTTAAAATCAAGAATCAAAATTGCATAATTACTGTTCCAAATTTATGGCTGCTTGTATAGTGATAATATTGTCTCCTATGTGTTAATGCAAACTAACATTACAAAACTGCTGTGGTAAAATTTACTTGTGAATTTTGTAACTTCCTTACAGCTAAGGACAAAAATAATGACAAAACACATAAATATATATGCTAGAATTCCTAACTGAATGATAACTTTAAAAATTAAACTCATCTTACCCAACATTTCAAACCAAACATATAAGCATATCAAGGAGTTCAGCTTAACTTTTCAGAGAATTTCTATTATTTTTAATCCTATTTTAACACCAAAAGGATTAAGGAAAACATTTCTAACCATTCCACAGGCCTACTCAGGCTAACTCAAGTGGCTCTAAGCCAAACCCCACACCTATTTAAACTGACAGAAAAGCTACCCTGCTTTCAGTAGCACAGGATCACACTCCTCAGTTTTACAGAGCACCTCTCAGGAGCAACAATGGTTCACAACTCAATTAATGGTAATTTAATTTGCCACCAGCTCCCAACTGATTTGTCTTAAGTAGCTGTTTTTTCAGAAAACTACACTCAGAAGCTATGAGAAATCCAAAGTCAGCTATTATTGTGCAATATAAACCAAACTTCAGAATTCTCGTGGCACTAGTCAAGCTGCAGCACACACCCTGCAGACCCTGGGCTTTAGCTCCATTCCACAGTCACGGGACGGGGTGAGGATGGAACAACACCCACAGAGCACCAGAAATGTATTTTTCCTTTCATACACATTGCAGGGCAGCCTTATCATACCCTCCTTGTTTGTGTCTTTATTTTTAGCACCCTGTTTCCTTAATTAAAAGTTTATAAACTTTATATTTTTACAGCTAATGGTTAAAACAACAAACACCTTTTTAGTATTATGTTAGAACCCATGTTCAAATTCTTAAGTGAAAGCAACGTGTAACACAGCTGGCAGGAGCACAGACTATATTCCAAAACTTTCAGACAAAAAGACATCACATTTTGTATTTTAATTTTCCATGACAAACGTCCACTTATTTCTATGAACAGTGAAATTAAAGTAGCCTTCCCAAGTGAGAAACTCAGTATTAAAGGCTGCATTCAACAACCAACACCTCAGCATGAGAATGAAGTCCTTGTTGGATTGTGGATATTTTATAACTTTTCAGAGGCATTAGGAAAACAAGTGACTATAAGACTTCATACAGTTTGCAAATACAGCATAAACATGATCAGAAATGTGTATTCTGTAGCCCAGTGTCACCTGTCACCGCACAGAAACCCCAACCCCTGCAATCCTCCACAGCACAAGAGCCTTGAACACACACACCAAGTACTCCCTCCTCCCAAAAATCACTTACAGACCCACAGTCACTTATCAAGTGAACAATAACATGCAATTTAAAAAAAATACATAGTACCTCATTTATTTGAGAACTAGGTAATTTCAGAAGGAAATGCAATACTTCTTTGTAAACACAAACTTAGGAAGGAGCAGTATGAGAAAATAACACTTCTGTGATAAATGCCAGTTGTATGAATTACTTCAAACCTCTGATGTAGAAATAACATCCATTTCAAAGCAATCAATATGAAATTCAATTTTACACTGAAATAAGATATTTCAAGTAAGATATTTATGTACGTTTTATGATCAAATATTGTAGTTTACCAAACTGTAAGAGATTTATTCAGAATAAAATTAAATTAAGCCCTTCTCCAAAGCTGGATGGCTGGAAGTACACACTTTACATATACACAGCCTATTTCAATTCTGCCAGGAGCATTTTGTGTATACATACGAAAATGCAGTAGCACTTAGGACAGAAAGTATCATTCTGCTTAAGAACTGAGGCATAAGAGAGGAGTCTGACACTGTGTGATAATTAATTGTCTTGTAACAAGACTTAGTTGCTCAACTCTTGCAGAAAATAAATTATTAGCAGAAACCTGTAATCACTAATTCAATTCAGAAACTACAACTGAAGCCTTGATTAATTTCCATATATTTAACTTTTTTGCCTGGTATTCCCTAGGTAGATAATATTTCATCTTAGTATATAACAAACATTCTGTTAAATCTTTGAAAGTTTTCCCAGATGTACACTGGGCATCTATTGTGTCCCCAGAGAAATGCAACCACCTCTGGAAAGGGACATGGCAACTGTTTTTACAGTGCAATGCCATTCTGCTGAACAGATCGATATTGACACATTATTAACAACAAATAAATAAGAAATCCTTTCTGTCTTTTAACAAGGAGTACAGAGGCTCCCAGCAGGTTAACAAGGCTCCTGTCCTACCTCACCTGGCTGGCACGGAGTGCCTGGCACGTTCCAACACAGGAGTAACCCAGCACTGTAGCCCAACACTCAATTTAGCTTTTTTTTTTTGCCTGCAGCTATACAGAAGCCAAAAGCTTACAGGACTGCTGGCAACTCCTTGATTTCTTTCACTTCAGTCTGATGCAGGTACTAATAGTTTTCTCTAAGCAATCCTTCACTCAAATGACTCGTTATTATACACCCATCAGAAATCTAATCGACAGATATGCCCAGTTTTCACGCAGAGTTTATCACAATGTGTGCAAGGGATCCTGTGCCAAGCAGTTTAATATCCCTTATAGTTATCAATCTACTGCAAGAAGCAAGAGATCTGACTGCTGGATGTTTACTGGGGCTCCAGCATATACTGGTGACACCCCTAAAGGAGATGTGCCTTATCCTACCCAGTTACCAAACATTTCTCTCATTCAATCTTCCAACCTGTCCCAAAAAGGAAGTTACTTACCAAAATTAAAGTCTTTGCTGGATTAAACATCCAGCTCAGAAAGGCAGACCAGGAAAGCCTCTTACTCAGACAGGCTCTCTCACTCTATATATTTTAAGACTGTTTTGAAATTTTGTCGTTACACTACTCAGGCACAGTACTCTGTCCGAAGTGGAAAAAAGCACTTTATTAAGTGTTGCCCAAGGCAAAGTTGCTTAATCACTCAGTGGACAAAATGCTTTTTCACAAAGTCCAAGAAGAATGCAAAGCAATGTTTACCTGGGTTTATTACCTCTGTTACTCTGGTGATTGGGAAAGACGTGGGTTTTATCTGCAGTCTTGAAAGACAAGTTCACACTGAAAGACTTTGCACATAAAAAGTCCTTAACTCCACTGGCTGCACTAAGTACTTCTAACAGCTACATCTCCCTGACACCAGTTTCTAGTTGGAACATCTCACCTGCCTGATGACATTCTCATTTAGCAAAGTCTACTCAAAGCCACTGAAATCCAAACAGCAATCACAAACCCTAAGATGGTAAACACAGCTTGTGGATTCAGTGTGCACACAAAAGAAACTGCATTTAAAGTAAGCATCAACCTTTTAATAGATTTAAGATGAGGTCATCATAAGAAGTCATTTTGGATCATAATCTTGAAGTGATCCAAGCAAGGGTGACTGCTGCAGGGTCTGAAGGTGCAAGTTAGAGATACAGCCTGCTCTGCTGCCAAAATACCTACAGTTTTCAATTCCACCTGAATTTGACTGTAAGAGTTTAATCGGTTTCTCAGGCTTTCATTTCTCTGCAGCAACAGTTGAGAGCACATACTCCAGAAAGGTGCAAAACTCATGCCCACAGTATGCTTAGGAAGGAAGGAAGGCTGATTCCTTTCTGGAACCAACCAATTGCCACAGTGCTATCATTACAAACACTCATTATCTGCTTACATTTTCCTGGAACACCTGGCTGAAAAGACTTGTTTTCATCCATCCAGCCTATGGGCTTGGGAACGTAAAGATGTGTCATCACACAAACTATGTCCCCTCCAGTCTTGTATTCAAGTTAAATAAAAGAAGTGAAAAGCTAAAGCCCAATGTAATCCTGAAGAACACTGTGTTCAAGACAGAAAAACAAGTGCTCAACAGCACCTGCTGAATGTGCTGAATAAAAAAGGATCTACTGGGGTCTCTCCACTCTATAACCCTTTCATATACAGAGATGTCAGCACTCCTGCTTGGCAATAGCTTTATTAGCTCTACCAGTGTCCGAGGAACTGAATTTTCCTGGAATGACATATGAACGAACTGAGATTTTAATGTGACTATAGCAAACATACCAACAAGGCTTATCAATAAATCAACCATCAGTTTTATGAAAATTAAAAAACAAACCAACAAACATTGAGCACATGAATCTGCAGGCCCAATACATCAATCACTTGCATCATTCTACTCCTTCCCCCAAACCCCTCTGCCAATGCACTTTGGCTATCTCCTAGCCAGTCTGTAGTCCTTCAGTCAGCACACCCTAACCTGGGCAAAGAAATTTGCACTCCTTCGACCCCTCCACACTCACGAACAGGCGTCGGCTGTGCTGGCAACGATGATGTTCCCAACACAGCACCCCCGCCCTCCCTCAGGCCTGCACCGATAACATTGCACTGCCGTCCCCCGCCTGGCCCTGAGAGCGGGAGGGGCAGTGTGCTGGCTGTGAGGCAGGGCTGGCTCTCGCCCCTCTCCTCGGGCAGGGCCGGAGAGTCCCGCCGGGGTCCTGCCCGGAGTTGGGGTCGGACGGCCCGTCCTGCCCGTCCCCCCGGCCCGCGGGGCACGGAGCGCTCTCTCCCAGTCCTTCTCCCTCTGCTTCTCGCCCAACCCGAGGCCCGCAGGCTCGGCCGGGGTCCCGCCCGCGCGGCCTCACACGGAGCGGAGTGAGGGCGGGGAAGTCAGTCCCCTTCTCGCTCTCCCGAGGGCCTGAAGCGGGGCTGGAGAGCTNCGTCGCGGCGCCCCGGCCGAGTCACAGCGCGGGGACTGCCGGGAGCTGTAGTGCGGCGGGGCCCGGGGCGGGCGGTGCGTCCCTGGCTGGGGGACCCGCCAGGGGAACGACCGGGCTCTGCTCGTGGTGCCGAGCCACAGGAAAGCAGGCAACGGGCAGAAACTCATGCACAGCATCAGTTCTACCCCAACACCGGGAGAATTGCTCCACTGTGCGAGTGACCGAGCACTGGAAAAGATTGTCCCGAGAGGGTGTGGACTCTCCCTCACGGGGAATATTCCAGAACCGTCAGGACACAATCCTGTACCGTGTGCTCTCATGACTGGACAGGGAGGTTGCACCAGATGCCCCAAAACGTCCCTTCCTACCCCATCTATCCTGTGTCTCTGTGACTGCGGCCGGGAGCGGCGGAGGTCAGCACTGGCATCGCGGAGTGGACTCGCTTCCCTCAGGGAGATTCAGAAGAGA
>VZTT01057147.1:0-11380 GCA_013400855.1 Buphagus erythrorhynchus
TGAGGAGCAGCTCTGCCCCCACAATGACCTGTTTTCACTGGAAGCAATGGCTCATCACAGACTTACCACATGTAGATTTTAATTTATACAAAGTGATTATAAATCCCATCTGACCTGGGGCACAAAACTCCATCCTGCAATAACCCAGCAGCTCCTTTGCCCACATTTCCATGACCAGGAACAGCAACTCCCCCTTCCCAGCCCCTCTAACCCCTTCTTCCTTTCTGGAGACATTACCCAAAGGGATAGAAGTTTTGGGTTTGGGGAATTTAGGACTTTTAAAGAAACCAATGATAAACCAGGTGATGTTGACCTGTCCCACCCCATTTTCCCAGGGATGTCGAGTGTGGAGGTGATCAGGGCACTGGAGCATGGATACCGGATGCCCCGCACAGCAAACTGCCCTGAGGAGCTGTATGACATCATGATGAGGTGCTGGATGATCAGACCCGAGGATCGTCCCACCTTTGAGTACATACAAAGTGTTTTGGAGGATTTCTTTACTGCGACAGAGAGCCAGTACCAGCAGCAGCCGTAGCATGGGATGCTTGGGGCAGACACTGCCAGCTCTTCCCTGTCTCACCTGTGCCCTGCTTCCCCTGCCAGCCTGGCCCAGGAACCACAGCCTTCCTGGAGTGGCTGGGCTGGAGGAAGTGCATGGTGGAGGGAGAAGAGACATGGCCAAACCTTGTGCCTTTCCCAAGAGCCTGAGTGTCCGCGGGGCAGTGGCTCCAGGAAGTGCTGGCTGGACAGTGGATGTCCAGACCCCAGGAGGATGGACAGGGATGGGGCCAGGCCTGCTTTTGCTGCAAGGAAAAACCCAGACCAGTATTTTTAAAATCCATCTGAGATCTTATCACATCGTTCTGCAGAAATAGGTGCTTTAGTGTGCTGGCCTTGGCGAAATGCCATGCAGTGCCTGTGCTCCCTGTGTGATTGACCCCAGGGGATTCCCACAGGGCATGCTGCAGTGCAGCCCATGGGCTCATCATCAGCACAGGATCCTGGGGTTTGGATGTGGAGTGTCATGGACACGTGTCCTTCTCTCTCCCTCCTGGGTTTCCTTCCCCAGTATTTTCATGGCAGAGTGAGCAGAGTGCAGGTTTTGTGAGGCTGTGCTGCAGGGGCAGATGGACATAGACAGTGCTTTTCCAGGCCATCCCTACATGGATCCCCCTCCACCTGCCTTGGGAGGAACCTCTGGAGCCCAAAGCCGCGGCAAAAGGAGCCCTCTCCCCCATGGCAAAACTCACAGACAGGATTCGTTGTCTGCTAGGGCATTTGCAGTGTCAGCAAGGGCCAGGTGCTCCCTGCACACTCACTTTATGTTAGTGTTTATTTTTAGTATTTCATGAGGTTATTTGGGGGAAATGAGTAGACAGTATTTTTTTAAGACAGCCATGTACCTCCTACAGCAGCGAGACTAGGGCCTGTGATCATATTTTTGATACCAAGAGGCAAACACCGTCGCTTCTGCTTTGGGATACTTTTTTTGTAATCAATAAAATATTTATCAACCCTTCCTCCCCCGGCCGTTCCAGCTGCTCCACAGCCCGGGCGGCGGCTTCCGAGCCGGGCAGACCCGCAGCGCCCTCTGGGCAGGCCCCGGGCCGCGGACCGCCCGGGCGGGACCGCAGGGACCGCGAGGTTCGAACAGGCCGGGCACCTCCCGCCCCACAGCCCTCACTTAACATGGCGGCCACAGCGTCGTGCCCGCTCTCCATGCAAAAGCCGCTGCCCTCAGCAAAGATGGCGGTGCGGACTGCCACTTCCCTGGTCGGCTTCGCGGGGTCGGAGACCCGCTGGGGACAGGAGGGGAGACTCCCGCCCCACCCCGCCAGGCAGAAGGACTGGGCTGACCCGGGGCTAGGCTGGCCCCGGCCCCGGTAGCGCGGAGCGCGGCCGCCCGGCGCGGTCCTGCTCGGCCACCGCGGTCGCCATAGCGATCGGCCCCGCGGCCAACCGCGCGCCGCTTCCGGTGACGTCAGCGCCGACACGTGGATCCAAGATGGCGGCGTCGGCGGCGATGGTGAGTGCGGCGGGGCCCAGCCCGGCCCCTCGTCCCGCCCGCTATTCCCCGGCCCGGCCCGGCGGCGGCCCCGGCGGGGGGCTCATTGCGGGGGCTCCGGTCGGTTCTGCACCGCGCTGGGAGGGATACGGGCCCGGCCCCTGGCCGGAAGNCCGGCGGGGGGCTCATTGCGGGGGCTCCGGTCGGTTCTGCACCGCGCTGGGAGGGATACGGGCCCGGCCCCTGGCCGGAAGAGGCTCCCCGGTTCCGCCCGGGGCCTTGCAGCTGCCCCGCGTCTCCCGGCGGTGTCACCTGTGGAGGGCAGAGCTCGGGCCGCCGCTCGGTGCCCAGGGGCCCAGCGGAGCCCAGCGGGTGCCTGTCCCGCCTGCCCCGCGCTCCCTCGGCAGCAGAGTTGGCTCCCTTTCTGTCTTCTGTGGTTCACGGCGTTGTCTGGGCAGGAGGGGCCGGGCGGGGGTCTCGGGGCGGTGTGGGTTGTAGGGAGCACCGGCACTTCCTTTGCCTTCCCTTCCGAGGTGTCAGCCTGCGCCCGGTGCTGGTGCCAAACACGGAGGCTGTTGCTCTGTATGTGGTTTTCACAAATGTTTGGTGGTGATTGTCGAGCAGGTGCTTCATATTCCCGCGTCCCAGCATCCCTGTTACTAATATTGAATTATTCCTCGAATCCTCGGAGAGCTGAAGGTGTTCCTGGTGCATCAGTGCTACCTCACAATGAGACATTTATTATTTGCCTTCAAGCCTTGTAGGAGTAAAACGGATTTCCTCCTTGCTTTTATAGGGGGATATTTTTGTGTCATTGCGTTGCAGGAATAGCGGTGTGGATAAAGGATGTGTGCTGATACAAAGGTCGCTGCTGGCTGGGCTGTGAGGTGACTCACGGAGAGACTGGGAGGTGATTGGGAGAGCCGAGGTTTTTCTTTAATTTGTTTTAAACATCTTCATACCCTGCTGGCTTTCCCCTAGGTGAGAAGGAAGGAGTGCTCAGCTGACTTTGAGAGCTGGAGATGGTCCTACTGGGAATTTCCGTGTGGCTCTCTGTTGCAGGAAGGGCAGAGGAGGCTGCCAGCAGCTCTCCTGGTGTTAAAGGAGCTCTGAAGTCAATGTGAGTGCAGGCAGCACTTGTCACCTGAAGAGCTCTCTGTGGCTCCTCCAGTGCAGGGTGAGCAGGGCAGGGATGTAATAAAGATGAGCTTATCCAAACAGTTGTCAGGATCATCCAGGGAGGCACCCTTGGAAAAGGGGATGAGTGTTAGGGTGCCATTAGCACTGTTCTGTCCTGTTAATGTGCCTGCGGGCAGAATGAAGGTTACATATGTGAGAGAGCTTGTTGGTTTTTTTCCTTCCCACAGAGTTGTGGGTTGTGGCTGGCTTTCCCCTCTTTCTGTCACCATATTAAAAAAGTTTCAGTAAGTGGAATGGAATAGGAGAGCTATGTGAATCCATTTGGACAAATGGCTCTGCACAGGTTGTTTTCCTTGTTTATCTTCAAAGCTGTCTTTGAAAGTTAACAGCTCTTGATTATGGCTCTTTGATGTCCCTCTTGTCTTTCTCTGTCAAAAAGAGATGGGACAATTAATGATATCCATCACTGTCACTTCCTACTTCCTTTTCATCTCTTTGAACAAATAGTGTGTTCTGTTCTTCAGTTCCTATGTGCATTGTGAAGCTCTTAAGACCTAAACCAGCCCTGGTTCAGCACCAGCTCAATTTAGATGCTTGAAATTGCTGCTGCTTGAGGATTTCTTCAAGCTGTTGGCAACCTGGGCAGGGATGTCCTGGGTACACATGGCCAGGCCATGGACCCTCTGGAGCATGTTGGAGCTGTTGCAGAGAGCCCCAGGGAACAGCTGCTGTTTCCCCTTTCCCTTAAATAGATGCTGGAATTCAGACTCTGGCAATGGTAGCTGGAGGGACAAGTGTGGTAATAACTGGATGTTTTAGGGCCTCTTCATGCTGGATCAGACTGGAATTTAGAGAACAAATCCTCTGTTTTGGCAGCGTGAGTTGTGAGCCTTCTCTGAATTTACAGAAAATGGCAACGTTGTTGTCAGTCTTTCTGAATGGGATAAACCTGGGGTTGTCTGCAAACCCCAAGACTAGTGATAATTATCCAGAAGGGCCTTCTTGGAGAGAGTTTGTGTGTGAACTTTTGATCTGAGGGACAGGAATGAGTGATTGTGCTCCTGCAGTTACTTCTTTTATTTAGATCATATTCTCCTAAGAAAGAATGTCTCTGCATGTCTGCATATAGGAAAATAATCAGGCTTAGGCAATCTGAACTATTTCTGCCTACTTGAAGCTCGGTTTTTCTCAATCTGGGGTTGTGCATATTTGTTGTGTTACTTGTTGCATCATTACACGATTTCCTGGCACCTCAGATGCAAGATTGTTATTTGAGGGGGTTTTGTGCATGTTTTTGAAATGTAAATAATTGGAAAAGGCTATGAAGCTGTGTGTCCTGTTTGCTGGAAGTCTGGGCTTTGCCAGGGCTCTGACTGACCCAAAATAGAGCTCCCTCCTGGAAGTTCTGACCTGGCACAGGAGAGAAGTCAGCTTGCAGGCATCCCCTGTGTGAGATGATCACCTGGCCAGGCCCAGGAGTTGCACAGATGTTTGGGGTGGTGTCCATGTTGCCATTTCTTAGCTGCTGCCTTCGTTTGGAGAACATAAAGCACATTTGTCAGTACAAGAGCAAAGGTCCTGATGAGAAAGGCCCCTGGCTTCAGCTTCCCTGTGCTTTGCCAGCACAGGAGCCTGCTCTGGGCATTTCCTTCATATTTCACTTCCAAAGTTTCTCCCACCTGTTGCATAGCAGCTTTCCCATTTCTTGTTATCAGCTGTTCTTTCCTGGCAAGGCTTTACAGAGTCACCCTCTTGTCTTTCCTGTTGCCTGGTGCTGCCTGACTCATCATCATCTATATGCAAAGACAGCCTGATTTCTGCCAAAATTGTCATCAAAAATTTCATATTCTGCATGCTTATGTGTCTCCTGAGTGTCTGCCAAAGTTCTGTCCTGGTCTTGTCACCTCCCAGCCTGCTGGAGCATGGGTGGCAATGGTGTGGTTTTGGTTTTTGAGTAACAGTGTGTAGGTCTGTCACTTCAGTGACAAATGAGATAAGGACTGCAGGTTGCTGGCTGCTCTGGAGTGCAGTGTGGGACAAGAGTTCAGATTCCTTCCAGTGCTTCCCCTGTCCAGGAGACCTTTTCCTACTCTGTGGAGAGCTACTGAGCACTCCCTTTAAAGATTGGAAAGGCAAAATTTAGCGTAGCACAGAAAATAAGCCCCATGTTGCCTCAAGGCAGACCAGTATTGAAGGACAGGCAGTTTTAACAAGAGTGTTTCCAAGCTGGGGCTTTATGCCTGCTCCACTTGTATTTGGCTGTGCTTAGAATATATCTGAGAATCCCTTTTGTAAGCAGAAAAGATCACAGAATCACAGAATGGTTTGGGTTAGCAGGGTCCTTAAAGTTCATCTTATTCCACCCCACTGCCATGGGCAGAGACACCTTCCACTATCCCACATTGCTCTAAACTCCATCCAACCTGGTCTAAAACAATTCTAGGGCTGGGGCAGCCACAGCTTCTCTGGACAGCCTGTGCCAATGCCTCACCATCCTCACAGGAAAGAATTTCTTCCTAATATACAATCAAACCCTATTCTGTCAGTTTAAAGCTGTTCCCCTCTGTCCTGTACTCCATGGTATTGTAAATAGTCTCTCTCAAATTTTCTTGTAGGCTTCCTTCAGGTACTGGAAGGCCACATGTATCTGATGATTCAGTATTCATATTTTCTGTAGGTGCCTAGCATTTGCATCTTAAATGCATTTTAGACTTTCAACCCCCTGATATTTCTGCCTTTTTTTTTTCCCATCCTGCTCAATTCCACTAATTCTGGATGCTCTGGTTGGCCCTCACAGGTATCTGGGCTGGACATACTTTCCTTGCCTTAGAATAAGATGGGAGGAAGGTGATGAAGAAGTGTGGGGGGGAAATAAACACAGATTTAAAAAAAAAAATTTTCCCCCCAACCTGAGGAAGGATCCCTATGATAAAGCTGCTGTTTGCCCACACCTGGCCTGTGGAGTGTTCCCTCTGGTGCTGTCAGACTGACTGACAGTGCTGAGGACACACAGGCAGACTGGGGATTTGGTTTCCTACATGTGCAGCATTAGCTCAAGAGTTGTCCCAAACCAAACCAAGTTTTGTGTGGTTTTCCAGTGGTGCCATGCAGGGAGTTCAGGAGAAGGGGCTGAAGCTAGTAGTGCTGTGAGATTATAGCAGAGCTGATGTCCTAATCCAGGCAAGCTGCTGCTGGCTAATACTCTTAAAACCTTGATTTTCATTTCACAGCCTTCCTGCCCGTGCTCGAGCTGGGTTACCTGAGGTAATGGGAGGGGCTGAGGAGGCAGCAAGGTGCGTTAAATAAAGGATTTGTTGGGGCTCTGCTAGGATATGGGTTCTCTTGGAGGCCCCATGGAGCTGATTGAACCTTCCAGCCTGACTTGTCACCCTGCTCCCTAAAAAAGGGTTGAAAAAGTTTTTGCCTTGTTACTGAGCTGTGCTGTGGCCTGGAGGGGTGAGGAAAGCAGAGTGGAGCAGGAGGGGAGTGGTGATGTGACCGTCCCTGTGGTGCAGCTACTGGTGTCACACCTGACTCCACAGTAACTACTCTTCTGCAGGTAGTGGCCTGTGAGTGGATCTGTAATCAGCTCCAGGGTAATTGTTGCCATGCAGAGCTGACACA
This sequence comes from Buphagus erythrorhynchus, assembly GCA_013400855.1. NCBI lineage: Eukaryota > Metazoa > Chordata > Aves > Passeriformes > Sturnidae > Buphagus > Buphagus erythrorhynchus. Next base: position 6,773 of record VZTT01057147.1, read on the forward strand.
TATCCAGTGCCAGGGCTACAGCCCTCTTCTCTACTAATCCATGGAATTTTCTAACACAGAGAGCTCAGTGATGGCCTGCTTGATGCCCCATGGTGCAGATAAAAATGACATTTTTCTTGTGGTTGAGCAAAGCCAAAGTTTTCCTAATTACAGATGAAGGGACAGAGACATGCTGAGTGGAAAGTGACTTGATGAGGGTCACAAAACAAAGCTAAGAATAGCTTTTGTGAATTTAATTTCTGTTTAATCACCTGACTGCGCAGCCTTTATAATGTCTGGGATGAATATTTCCAGTGTTGTTGCCCATCTCTAATGTTGTTTCAGTGTTTCTGTTGTATTTTACTGTTCCTTCTCCTTTTTGCAGGAAAGGCTGAGATATGTGCTGGGCCTGCTGTTGTTGCTACACAGCACAGACTCATTCTATGTGCCCGGGGTGGCTCCCATCAACTTCCACCGCAATGACCCTGTAGAAATCAAGGTAGGATAAACTCAGTGCTGTTAGTCTGTTTGGTTTGGTTTGTTTTTTTTTTTTTTTTTTTCTTTTTTATACCATAGCAGCTAAAAGGGACTGGGAAGTTAAATTTGGGGATCCCGTTGCTAAAATTTTCCATTCAGATATTTCTTCTGTTTCACAACGTTTGGGTCCCAACATGATTCCTGTTATTGCCCCTGATCTCTTCTACCAAATTCCTTCAGCAGTTGCACCAAAGTCCTCAAGATGTTGCTCTGTTTGGGAAAAGGGTCCCTTTCTCACTGTGGCTTTGAAGTGAGTTCAATTTCTCCAGTGTTATGCTGACTCTAAAAGTGCTTACGCAGAGTGTGCCTTTGGATAGAAGGTGAATGGTGGAATAAGGTCTGAATGAGACCTTCTCAATACCCAGTTTGCTCATGCTGTGCCTTTAGGGAAATCCATGAGAAGCTCTTCCCAAGTGGAGGTGTTTGTCCTTGAGCCTTGCAGATCTTTCAGCCCAGCCTTGCTGAGAGCTGTTCCTGTACAGCATTGCTGGTACTCAATGACAGAGCTGCTGCACCTATCCACAAGGAAGCCAGGCTTTACTTTCAGACATCAGTGATTTATAGCCCATTTAATTTATTTTTCTAAAGCTGTGGCCTCTGTCTCAGCAAATCCAGCACCCTCGGGGCTGCTGAGGTTGGCTGCTCCCACTGAAGCACAGCACAATTTTCTCTTTGGCCACAGACTGCCAGACGTAGGCTATTTTTAAGCAAATGAGACTTGCCTGTGGCTACAGTAAGCTTCCCAGAAGAAGAGGGTTTTGGAATGGCTGTTCTCGAAGGGATTTCAGGAGCCAAATGCTTCCTCAAGTGCTTAGGAAAGTCAGTGTGTTTGCCAGCACTCTTCCAATAAACAAGCTTGGCTGTGTTACAAAACACTTCTGTTTTGCAGAGCAACTGTGGTCTTGGCTGTTGTGGTATGTCCCTGCACTTCCCTTGTGATTTGTGGAAAATCTCCAGGAATGTTTGTGGTTGGTCACCTTGTCTTCCCAGACTGATGGCTCTCTGACTTCCCTTGCAGAGATTAAAATTGCTGAACTCTTCATAGCACTGGAGGCCAGACCTCTAGGTCCAGTGGGATATGAATTTTTGTTTGAGGAAATCTTGTATGAAATGTGACTCTTGAATCTCTTGAGCTCTTTGTTGTTTCTTAGGATTCCAGTGAGACATAAATTTGTGAAACCACCATGTTTTGCTCTTTGAGTGTTTCTCTGTGAATGAATTGCTACTGGAAGTCTCCCAGGAACATCTGTCTCTGTTACTATTTTTAATATTAGTAGTAGTATCTTCTGGAAGTGAGCTTTATGGAAGGTGTCTTGAAGTAAGCATCAGCTTCTGGATGATGCTGAGAGGACAGGAAATTATCTGGAGTTTTTTCCTGGAGATAATCCTTCCATTCTTCCTGCAGGCTGTGAAGCTGACGAGCTCCCGGACCCAGCTGCCGTACGAGTACTACTCACTGCCCTTCTGCCAGCCCAGCAAGATCACATACAAGGCTGAGAACCTCGGTGTGTACCTGTCAGACAGTGTGTGTGGGGGTATTTACAGGGGTAAAAGCAAGTGTCACTTCTGCTGAGCTGAGAGAACCTGCTTGCTCTGTGTGCTGGCAAACAGCAGTGTCAGTGTGTTGGACAGAGGAAGTGCTTGTCCTGAAGGAGAGTGTGTAACCTGCTTCATAAACAGGGCTTGATATTTCTAACAAAGTAGCTATACTGACCTGCAGTCTTATCCTTGCACCTGGGGTAGCAAAGGAGACTTGCTGCACAGTGCCTGGCAGCAGGATCAGCAGCAGGAAGCCTGGCAGTCTCCAACCCTGCCCATGTTTTCCTGTTTTCCAGGTGAGGTTCTTCGAGGCGATCGAATTGTAAATACACCTTTCCAGGTTTCCATGAATGTGGAGAAGAAATGTGAAGTTCTGTGCAACTTTCCCAACAAGCCAGTCATTCTGACAGTGGAGCAGAGCAAGCTCATGGCTGAGCGCATCAGGGAGGATTACTACGTCCACCTGTGAGTCACCTCGAGCATGGGGCTGTGTCAGGGGGAATTTGGTGCTGTGGACAAATTTGATCTGAAATCTGTGTTTTCAGCATTGCTGATAACCTCCCTGTGGCAACACGGCTGGAGTTTTATTCCAATCGTGAGGAAGAGGAGAAGAAGAAGGAGAAGGATGTGCAGTTTGAGCATGGATATAGGCTTGGGTTTATGGACAATAACAAGGTACAGAACTGAGGTGCTGTGTGAGGGTGCCTGGAGGAGATCTGGGTATCTGTTAGAGGTCTGCCAGTCAGTATCAGAATTGGGAATGCAACCAAAAAGTTTTATAGTGGAAATAAGAGAGAGGGGTCTCTTGTGGGCAGAAGAGGGCGTAGGTGCTGGAAGGATGGGAAAGCTTTATTCACTGTGTAACTTTGGACAGGCTCATGCAGTGGTTTCCCCTCAGCAGAGCAAAGGCACTGTGCCCCCAAGACTGGCTGATCTCTGGTGTTAGAGTCTGTTGTTTTCCCTCACTAAAGCTGTTTTCTGCAGTTGCTGCTTCTCAGCTTTTCCTCTTCTTCTCATGGGGTGCTGATGTTTTATTTTATGTCACTGTTTCAGTTCTACCTGCACAACCACCTCTCCTTCATCCTTTACTACCACAGAGAAGATGTGGAAGAGAGCCAGGAGCACACCTACAGGGTGGTGCGCTTTGAGGTGATTCCCCAAAGCATTAAACTAGAAGGTAAGAGACTCTTGAGGAGGGGAACAAGGGGGAAGAATCTCCTGTATAGACAAAAGTCGTATGCCACTGATGTATCAGGGTGCCAATTGTTGCTTCACAGGGCACAGAAATGACTCTAAATTACAAGAATAATAAACCACTTTGTTATTAAGGAAGTACCAACAATAGAGACATATCCATTAATTCCAATCCATGGAAAATCAATTCCTGTAAAAAGATCTGAGTTTGAGGTTTTGGGGTTGGATTTTTTTGCACTGTGTCATCTGGTATGAGGCATGTCTGGCATTCTAGCTCTTGCTGTGGCACAGATCTCCCTGACTGGGACACTCTGTGCTGGTTCAGGGACACACAGGATGTTTGAAACTGTTCTGGGGGATTGAAATTTAAAAATAATGATTAGTGGAAAACACTCCTACCTCAGTGAGCCCAATGGAAAAGGGTATCTAGAAGGATACTTGCTCATGGTGTGGATCACCCCACGCAGTTCCCCTCTGGCAGGGCAGGCACTGCTGCAGAGGTCTTGTTTCTCACCATATCATGTGGAATAGAGGATTTGTTCATGGTCTAGATCCTTGGCTTCAGAACCTCTGGCTTTTATCCTTCCAGTTAAGGAGAGCCCTGTGAATAGCTTTCCTGAAAGTTTGTTAATGGTGCTCCACTGCTGGTTAGGAGAATAGTTTTGCAAACTGCAGAGCAGGTGAGCAAGGAGCGAGTGATTCCCCACCTGGAATTACTGCAACCCAGTGCCCTCAGGGTGATGCTCCATGGGAGAGGTGGTGTTTGAGGGAAGGGCTCACCGTGTGCCATGCTTTCTTTACAGACTTGAAGGCTGATGAGAAGAGCATGTGCACCCTGCCCGAAGCCACAGGCTCTGCCCCTCAGGAAATAGATCCTACTAAAGAGAACCAGTTACTCTTCACCTACTCTGTGCACTGGGAGGTGAGGCAGTGCTGGGGAGCTGGCTGGCAGTGATGCTCCAAGTGTCACTGGAGTTGTGGAAGACATTAGGAATGTGCTGGTGTGAGAAGAACTCTCCTGTTCTTTCAGGAAAGTGACATTAAGTGGGCTTCCCGCTGGGACACGTACCTGACCATGAGTGACGTGCAGATCCACTGGTTTTCTATCATTAACTCAGTTGTGGTTGTCTTTTTCCTTTCAGGTGAGTGGATGTGTGGGGAGAGGAAGGTTTTACCATTATCTGCAGGGAATTTTCTTTAAGCCTTAGCTGCAGGTGGCTTGAGGAGGACGTGGCCACATCTGAACCTGGTCAGAAGGAACAGGAAACCAATTTAAAGCCACCCAGTTCAAACAATGTCCTGTGGGGTCAGGCAGTTACCAGCCTTTCTCATACTGGGGTCATTGAGGGAGTAAAAAAA
>VZTT01057148.1:0-12846 GCA_013400855.1 Buphagus erythrorhynchus
ATTTATTTATTTATTTATTCTTAGCAGTTCAGAGCTTAAATTGTTGAAGTAATTTAACAGGATCTTATGGAGGCCAAAAGCATAAATCGACTTGTAAAAGGAGTAGCTAAACTCAGGGAAACTAGGCCAGTAGCTTTCAAATGAAAACCTCAGCCTCGGGACCTTAACTTGGATTGCCAGCAGCTCTGAGGATTGCTGGGGAAGTGTTTGTGCTTTCCTTGTGCAGTGAACGCAGACATTTGTTGCTGAGCTGAGCCAGGCATTGGATCTCTCTAGCATGATACTAATATATATTCTTAAAGGCCTTAATTGCCAGTTTTGGTGACATTTAGAGAAAAACCAAACCCACAAGCTTCTGAGAACTTTCTGAAGGCAAAATTGTTGTGATGGTGACTTAGTGAATTTGTGGAGATGTTGAAACTACAGAGAAAGAGCTGTGTACTGTATATATCCATCTCTGAAGCATCTTAACACACTTTTGAATTTATCTAAATCAGATTAAGATAGCTGCAAGCCACTCCATATGGCTTTAACAAACCTTATTTAATACTATTTTTTTAAAATATTCTGAGGTAAAGCTAATTTGGTTCATCTTTCCAGAGGGCATAATTGGATTTAATTTGTCCAGCAGCAGTGCTGGTTGAAGAAATGGCTGCCTCAGCATAGCAGCTTGCTAACCCTTCAGCTGTGTCAGTACAAGCTATGTGGGGTGCTATATTATATACTGGTTTAGTGGAGTCACCAGATTGATTTTTTTTTTTCCCTAAACAAATGACACTCTAGCTCCTTTTCTATTTTGATCAAGTTTACAACAGCACTGCAAAGATCCTGTTGGAACAAAAAAAAGAAAAGAAGTGGCAACTTTGGAAGTAGGCTTTGTTGATGGAAGAAAACATCTTGCTTGCTTCTGTGGAGACAGTTCTTTTGTTCCAGTCCTCAGTTCTGCTAAAGACTAAACTTTTTCCTAGTCACTCTTAAGATCAGCATGATTTGAATCCTAACAAAATAGACCAGAACACCTGGCTAGTTGTACAATATATGTAGGTTCTTCAGTGATCACCTAGTATTTAAAATAGGTAATCATTTGCAAGCAGTGTCAATTTTTTAAAATCATGCTACTGCAAGCAGACATTTATTTTATAGAGCTGGTTTATTTGCCTGTTGTACATTACAGTATGGTGCAATATTCAACGTTTTGATGTCAGTTTGACATAAAAATAAAAAGTCTCTGTGGATTTGAATTGCTGAATAAGCTTTGTAGTTAAAAAATAGTAATTTCTTATCTAGAGATTAATTTCTTTGCTAGTATTGCTAATCCATATAGAGGGACTAAAACCAAGAAGTAATTTCAGGTCATCTTCTGAAACAGACCTGCATTTGTTATTTTACAGATGCCTGTGGTAGGCATGTGGTTGTTGCTATAATGGAATTAAGTTGTGCTGAGTTTAAGTCAGGCAGGCATTTAGTTTTGCTTTGCCACCAGAGTCTGAGGCCCTTACTGCAGAGTAGAGGCTTGGTGTGTTAGGAAGCACATGGAGCATGCTTCTACCAGCTTAGGAGTGCTATCTGAACAAAAGCAATTGTATAGATTAGGAAAAACAAACAGTAAAAACAAAACACTGCCCTTTGGCTAATTTGTGTAGAATTGTGTATTTTTTGTTGTCTTCAAGTCCTGTGCTTTCAGCACCTTCATTTCATGTTGATGGTGTGGAGTGCTGTTGGTGGGTTTTGGTGCATAGGGCACAGCTGTGGTTTTGTTTATGTGACAGGGTTTCCTTTTCCTCTCAGTTGTGGCCAAGACAGAGGTAGTTCTTGCTGAGAGGAATGAGGAAGAGTGGTCACAGGTTACCCACTGCAGACAACCTTTAACAGCAAGTGGGAACCTATTTAAGCTGCTCTGTTATCTGCAGTTTGCACCCAGTGATGCCTGAAAGGGACATTCAGTAGAATGTCTTTGCTAAACTTTGAGCAGCAAAGGGGTTAAACAAATGAAATAAAGATGTAATTTGCCCCTCCCAGAGCCAATGCAGTGGGCTGTGCACTTGAGAAGATGACCATGTTCTGCATTGCAACACTTCCAGCACTTGCTCTGTTGCCCAAACCATTGATATTTCATATTATTAACAGGTGAAGTAAGAGTAGCCCCAACACTGTCAGTGGCATAAATGTAAACTTACTGCTGGCAGCAGAGTTCTTTGGTTGTCAAGGACTTGACATGAAATCCTAATTCACAGAGACACTCCTTTGCCTTCACTGACATAACTTAAAAAATTCTTGATGCATAAGAAAGCAAGTCCACCTTTCACATTCAGCTTTCAGCTATCCAGAATTGCTATAATAAGTAGTAAGTCAGCAGACATGACTGTCACCGAAGGAGAGCTGCAAAGGAACGTGTTCATTTAAAAGTTTGACTTTTCAGGGTGGAACTACGCTTCTTTTTTGGATAGAAATACAGTCCTAGGCAACATAATGCAAGTTCTTTTATAAAAAATAGTTTGTGTTAAGGCACTGGAGATCTTGAATTTTGAGGGAATTATTGTTTTGATGTTTGGAACAATTAAATCATATATTGTCATAGAAAAAAACAACCAGTAATAAATATTTTCTACTGAAGTACTTTTGTAGCTTACTGAAAGAACTGAAGCTTTGATTTTTCTTTTCCAGATGACTGGTAGATATGAAATGTATGCAGAAAAACTTGCTGAAGTAATCCAGCCTTTCTTTATACCCAATATCATCAAAGAGTAAGAGAGAACATCTCATTATGCTCAAATGTTACAAGACAAATTCAAAGTTACTGCTGGATGATAGCTTTACTGTGAATCACAAGTTGCTCTTTTAATGTTGTCAGTTTAATTTCATGTAGCCAATTTTAAATAATAAGATTCAAAACTGGTTACATAAAATAATTGAAAATGGCTGAAGTGTTTGTTATTTACAGTAATGAGTCCAAAGTTTTGTTCCTTGCTAGAAATACATCCAGTGTTTTCCTGGAGTAGAAACACATGAGTTCAGAGGACATGAAAATTTTTACCTAAACTTTGCATTGTACATCTATTTCTGCTTTGCAGTTTTTACCCTCTGCCCAAATGCATAATTTAGGGAGAAAGGAGGAAGAAATTGTTTTCATCTAGGTTGTTTTCTTTTTCTGCTTACGAACTACTCGATGCAGTTCTGTTACCGCTGAGTAATGTCCCAGACATCCCAGTTGTTGGAAGGTCTGAGTGCTGTACAGCAAGACCACATTGGTTCTGTTGCCTTTTACACAACCACAGCTGGAGCAGTGTCTTTGCTGGGCTCCTGCAAGGTGAGAAGTCATGCTCAGAGAGATGCTGTGGTATCTTCCAAAGCTCAGTGCCCTCAGGAAGCAGAGATAGAGACCTGGCCAGTGCACAGGCAAGGCTGGGGCAGTTGCATGCTTTTCACTGTGAACAGAAAGCTCAGGATGGGTAAGGAAAACTCCTTGAGGGTGCACTCCAGCAGGACAGGTGCTGGCTGCAGAGTACACAAACCAGCTGTGGAATAAAGGTAGCAATGATACATTTGCTATTCTTAGGTAGTACTGTATTCTGAAATTTTGCTTGATATTATTTGGGTGATGGCAGTAAGTATTCAGGCAATGCAGACTGAATACAATTTACAGCCCAGCAACTATGAATTTATAGCTGTAATAAATACTTGAACTCATGTTTGTTTTTCTGAATTATTTCAATTTTCAAAAACATTCTTCCTAATAAACTTTTAATAAATGCACTTGCTACATTATGTTACAGGGTTATTTGTGAGTTTAACCTTTATTGAGAATGGCTTAATTACAAATAAAAATATATTTATGTATAAAATCCCTGCATGTATAATCCCCTTCCTTTGCTATTGACATCCTGACAGAAACAAAGCAACAGAACATTTTCAGAGTGAGAGTTTTGATAGACAATCTTGTAATAGGAAACAAAGTTTCAGAAAATGCAGATGTTGTGGATGCTTGTGCAGTGAGCTGCTTTTTCAGCTGAATTTGTGTCATATACTCAGTCTTTTCACTTGGCTTTTGCTTCTTCCTCGTTTTCATCTCTCATAGCCATCTTCCATTTGGCAGCTGTACGAGATCCTGTTGCAGTAGTGACCTCTCCTTTTGTCTGCACTAGCTTAGACAGCTTTGTTTATCTTTCACTGCTGTTGAAGCATTTAAACCTTGGGTACCAAACAGTTACCAGTCAATATTGTTATTATCTGTGTGTGCAATTCAGAACACTAAGCTTGCCCTTAAGTTCATGTTTTCTATATGCCCAGCATTCACTTCTGGTAACGGAAACAGTAGATGCTAAATGTCAGTTACAAGCCTTTTTAAGAATTGGTTTTATTAAACTAATCAAGCCTGCTCTAAGATAAATCCTGTGGCAGTTTAATAGTATTGAATGAACTACCTACCTGAAAATGCATGGGTTAAGGAAGTACTTTACTAACAGCATGTAGCTTCCATACCTGTTAATTATTAACAGAGCTAATACACTTTCTCAAAATCAAACATCACAATTTTGGCCATGGACATAAAAAATCCCAGATCAGGAGTCTTCTGGTTCCTTACTTTGGAGGAGTTGAAAGGCATTATCTACAACAGGTTTTGTACCTTTCTTCTGCAGGGATTCTGCTGGTGGCACTGATGGACCAGTTCTACACAAATCACATCCTACCTGTTATCATCAGTGCCAGAACGTATTTAAACTTCACCAATGATAAGCAAAATTTGACACACAAAATTTCCTGTTGTGCACTTCTGTTTGGAATTTTTTAAGGGTTACTGCATTTTAGGTGTCTGTTACTATTTTTTGCCTTTGTACAAAGGAGCACTCCTGATTCCCCTAAGTACTTAGTCAACACTGTATATGTTTCAGTTAGTCAACAACTGATAAAAGAAAATGTTTATCTTGGTAAAAAAAACTTTCTGTGCTGAAAGTAGATTCCTATTTATTATATCCACCAGTAAGTAACAATACCCTTTTACTGTGATTCCACATAGTTCCATAACTTGAGCAGTTCTTTTCCTAAAACCATGCCAGAGACATGGGATCTCTGTCTTAATGGCAAATTTTCCTAGTTTTACATCAGTGCGGATTTTCCTACTCACTTTCATATAGGCAGGACTGAAGATTGTGACATACAGGAAATTAGGATGAAAGTGGCTTTTTTTTACACTTCTGAGTGCTCCTCAGGTAACAGAGGAGAGGATTATGAATGGGCTACTACCAATTTCACTTAATGTCTCAATACAGCAACAACTTAATCCAAATACAGTTGTAGTAAAAGAGCTAGAAAAGTCTAAGTTCCTGCCTTCTTACTTGTAGCAGAGATGTCTATATTTCCTTTTTTCTTACTTGATTTTAGCTCTTCTTAGAAGGTCACTGAAGTAATACCAACAGCAAAATTTGGCTCAAATTATGATTCAGCATTTTAAGTACAATGCAGTAGATGCTGTCAGATATTTACACTTGACACACAAAATACATACCATTAGTGTGGATGATAATTTTCTGCATTTGCTTAATAAGTTTAAATATCTAGAACATTCATATTTAGAATGGATTCTGCAGAAACTGGCACGTGTGGGTGGCATAACATTCAGAGCTTTTTGCAGAGAGCAATAAAGATTTCCAAGTGCAAATAAAATCTTTCCACTTAAAGTTCTGGAGCAATCTGGAGCTCTGAGCAGTCATCCAGGAGGATTTAGCCAGAAGAGATTGAGTTTGTAGTGCAAGTGAACAATTCCAGTATTGCAGCTGCATAAATGCTAAATCTCTGTGAATTTTGTACATGGGACAATTCCTACATTGCAGACAATACTGATAAGCCAGCAAGGCAATTTTTTGTTATTTAGAAGTAGTTTAAGTTAACATTTTTTCCTTTTATAATACTCTGCTGAACTTCAAACCTATAGATTTTGGATGAAGAGCAGCCCTTGATGCTTTGACAGAGAGAGAAACAGATATTTTCTGGTTTTTTTTCTTTGTTTACCTAAACCTATGCAAACATTACCAAGTGTTAAAGTTCATAAATTTGGTGCTTTTTTTCTTATGTGTTTGATTTGAAAATAAGCTGAAAGTGAACAAGCTCTGGGGCTGCATTTTAGAACTGCTGTCAAATGTGCAATGTTGAAAACTGGGGGGAAAAAAAAACAAAACCCAGAGACAGACATTGCAAAATCAGATACATCATCAGGAAGAAAAAAAGATAAAGAGAGCACTGCAGTATAGTCCTGTCAATGTGTGTAAAGCCTCCCTAGTTGAAGGTCCCACTGCAGGTCAGGAGCGAGGTGTGTGCAGGGGAGTCCTGAGACGAGCAGCCAGCTGCCCTGCAGGCTGTGCAGGAAGGAGCAGGAGGGTCCTCAGTGAGTGTCAGCTGTCTGTGTAGATGAACAGAATATCTTCATCAGTGCCATAACTTGTCCTGGCTTCCTCAAAGTTACTGATGCTGGTGCAGCATGTTCCTGGGAAGGAGGAACAAAATGTTACAAAAAAATTGAGAAGGATTTGCAGGTGAAAAACAAAACAAACAAACAAACTAGTATAGAGACTATACCCAGCAGCTTAGGTTACAGCTTTAGTCAGGTAGATTTTTTCACCCTAAAGAGCTCACTGAAGTAATGCTGCAAATGGGTACCAAATTGGCCCTTCAGTTAAATTCTGCACATAGACATTTCAGCATCTCTCTAACCCATCTGAAAGCCAAACAAGGCAATTGCTAGAATGCCTATCTGAATGCTTCAACTAAATCACACCACAAAATGCAGCACTGATGTAATTAATGTGGCAAAACCCCTTCCGACAAATTGGGGAAGTGAATGTTGAAATGCCTGTGCACTGTGAGGGGAGGTCCAGTTGTGGTTCTGTGTGACTCGTTAGTAATGCACTGGCTGAGAATCCCTCCACAAGAGACTACTCCCTCCAAAAAAGGCTACTCACGGTCAGCATAGGCAGGGTTGTTGTAGTAAATGCTCCCTGAGGCTTTGTTGTAGCCACATAACACAATGAAATGGCCCTGGTAGTCAGGGCTCCTGCAGAAGCACTTCTGTCCGATGGGAAGGAAGCAGCAGTATTTGACAGGACTTGAGCAGAGATCACACAGTAGCAGGACTGCATTCACAAGGACAATGGCTACGTGACCCTGGGACAGGTGGTTTTGGATGTCTTGTACAGTTACTGTGCTGCAAGGAAAAAAACAGACATTGCTTATTGAAAGAGGCTGGTGTAAAGGAAGTGCCTGATGGTGGACAGTGCAGCTGGCACTTCTGTAGATATACTATAGATACACTATAGATACACTATAGATACCTTCGGTATCACAGGTACAACTCTTTGCTGTTAAACCCTGCTTTGTTATGGACAAAACCTGACAGAACCTGTAGCATTCAAGGCCTTTTAATTTCATTGCTGCTGCTGGTGTGCAGGGCAACGGCTCTGGATTCTGCAGTAACACATTCTGAGATGATATATGAGATGCCCCAGAGAAGAGTAAAGTAAAGGAGCTGGCAATTCACTCAGTAACTTGAGGGACTTCTGTTGTGGGAAAATTTTAAGTGAAGTGTTCACTCTTGCTGTTCGAAAACCTTATCTCTGAAACACCAAATCTTTATCGACTGAGTGGTTAAATACTGTGTAACCACTAACCAAATTAAGATGTGCCCAAATCTGCCTGTGTCACGCAGGACTGTGTTTCTCAGTTGCAGTTTTGAATCACCTGATACTCTTGAGTTTTTATTTCTGCAGAGAGTAAGGATCCACCAAACATAACCTATAACCTCATCTATTAAAAGCTGTCCTTCACCACGGCAGATGGTGTGTTCCATACGCATGAGAAACTCATCACTTGGATCTGTTGCAGATGTCTGTGCTGTGTGCACCACCTGACTGAGCTCATGTGCTTTTTATTTAATCCTTCCCAGTGTCACTTCCCAGCTCTGATGCCCCAGCCTCAGTACTGCACAGGTAGATATGGCCTCTGTCCCTGCCTTGATCAAGGCCACAATCTTAAGACTGCAAAAGCAAGAGGGACTGAGTGTCCCTTCTGTCCTGTCACAACTGTAATTAAAGTGATGGTGACTCCACACGTGTTTGAAAGGACACTTGATTCTGCTAAATATAAGTTACACTCCAGCATTCAAATGCTCTTGTGGCTGCCTCATATCCTCTCTTCTTTGGTTACCCCATATTATTTACCCTACTTCGACAACAGGCATCCAAATCCAGCTTCCCTATAAAAAGGGATGCAGCTCAAGTTGGATGCGTAGTCATTCCCCAATAGAATTTCACTGCTGATTATGAAAATTCTGCAATTTTTCCATTTCTTCTGGGTTTGCAGTTCTTTCATGGAGTTCCTTATTTCATGGTCCCCTTGGCAAAAGCTCCTATGCTGACTTGTACTTTGCATGCTTGTCTGGGAACAGAGATCCATGTTTGCATAGCTCTGGGAACAATGAGTTCTGTACCCACACAGCATTCTCCTCAATTCCATCAGTGGCAAATTAGAGTGCTGTAGGCACTCCCTACTGCCTAAGTGTAATGGATAACCAAATTCAAAACACAGCTCCTGTCAGCATTTTCATATCACTTATTGTGCATCATGACTAATTTTTATTCAAACTTCATTATTAGCTCTTGATGCGCATGGCTTTTTTTGAGACATATAGTACACACTAATTGGCAAAAAAAGGCTTAGGGCTTGATTTAGATCTGTTTCAGCAGTTTAGCTTGGTGCCTCCAAGAAAAGCAGGGGCCCACAGAATCTCCAAAGAGAAACAAAACAGTGAGCTTACCATTTCTCCACCAGCACCTTGCAGTCTTTGGCTTGTGCAAAGAGCTGATTCACTCGATTCTCTTCTGTGTCAAAGTGCTTCCTGTAAAATGACTGGGGAAATAACAGAAGTTCTGAACTGGAATGGTGTTTACCTTGGGTAATCCACCACTTAGTCTGCTAGCAAGGGCCTGCATAAATTGGAGATCTTGCTATGGCATAAAAGATCTCTCCCTTAGTTCAGTGGAAACAGGACAAGGATTTCTGCCTTGGATTACAAATTAAATTGCTCCTGGTCAGTTACTGTTGCAGTTTCTATCCAGTGGCTGTTCAGCTACCTGCATGAGAGAAGCTTGTTTGGTTTCCCAGGGGAAACTGGGCAGGAGCTTGCAGTGGAGTCACTGCTGCCACAGGCCCTCCTTGGCCCCTTGTTGGCAGTCCTGGAGAGGCCAAGCTCTCAGTGGGTGGGAGGCTGAGTTCCCCTCTCACCTCTAGAGGTGGATCTTCCAGGTCAAGGCTGAGGCACGGTGGTGGGGAAAGTGTGGAAGCTAAACACTGCTGCTGCCCAGGCTGTACCTGTTCTGTAGATAAATACAGGGCTTCAGTCTCCAAGGCTGTCAAATAGGTTGGAACCTTTCATGAACACTACATGCAAACTTTTTTAAAATTCAAAAGATGGAATCAATACGGGATCGTATTGCCTTTGGAACAGATCTGTGCCAGTTTTGGCAGTAGGTCAAATTAACCATGGTTGACTGCCAGTAACACACCAAAGCTTTTATAGCATGACACTCAAGGCTTTTGAAGCTGCCTGCTCTCCCCCATGTAGATGGAAATACTGACCTGATTTTTGTAGCCCTTGTCCACTCCAAGTGTCTGGGTGCAAAATTTATGCCTAACTCCGAAGTGCCGCATTAAGTAGGCCAGGTCAATAGTCCAGATACTCTTTGTTAACTGGAGTTCCTGGATGGCTTTCTGAAACTCATCATTGTCCAAATGATTCAGGTACCTATGGTATCAAGAAAGGCAGGGGAAGGGAAGCACAGATCTTAGGAGAAGCAAAATGCATGCTCTAGCCAAGCCTCTACACCACAGCACATAAAAACTGAAACAATGGGCTTGGCTAAGAAATAACAAAAGAAAAAAAACCAACCCACAAAGAAGACAGAAATTTAAGGGAAGAGAGTAGGGAATATTTAACTGGATTTATTGCTGACTTTTTAAAATTGGAAATGGGTGGTGCCTTGACTGTTTTAGAGTGCTAGAAGTGTACAGGTGCTGTACCAGAATCAAGCTGGTATAGAACTCTGTCCTGAAGGGTTTACAGTGTAATGTACAAGTGTACTAGAGCCAACACAGAAAGAAGAATTAAAGACTAAAACTCCCTTCAACAATAGATGGATTTCAAAAGGCGGAGCCGTAAAGTAATTCAGTAAATATTCAAAGGAAGCTTGTCTTAGGCACTGATGACACAAAAGGAAGAAAGGGGGAGATGAAGTCAGGAGGAAGCTGGGGACAGGTTGCAAAGAGGTGGGGCAAGGTAGTTACAGGGAGTTCTGAAAGTAAGAAAAAAAATGGAAGTAAATGATGAAAAATAAAAGGCAGCTAGAATTGAGGATGCAGGGCAAACAAGGTCAGATCAGCAGGGTGAGAAGATTAATCTTGAAAGCTGAGTATTGGGCAGGCTGGAGTGGCAAAGAGGTAAAGGGAATAGAGGTTACAGTAGTCAAGATGGGAAATTACCAGAACACGGACTAACGTCTTGGCAGAAGGGATGGAGAGAAATGAAAATCTTCTGCTTCATATCTACTAAGTGGACATCTAAATAGGTATTTCTCCTGCACCTAAGCTCATGTTCCTCTGTGGAAGGAAAGAGGAGTTCAGCAGCACAGCTACTAGTTCAAAAAAAGGTAAAACAAAAAATAAACAAAAAAAACCCCAAAGGGTAACACAATATTGAAGCTGAAACTACTCCTGGAACACAAACACTCATCCCACAGGTTAGGGCTCAGCAGGACAGAGGTAGTACAGGTACAGCACACACTCATAAACTGGGATACGCCTACCCATCGCTTGAAAACACAGAAAGGAATCGGGTGAGTCACAGCTAACTATCAGTTCTGAATTGTAACAGCAGCACAGAGGCAACACTTTCTATGAGCTTATATATGCCAGCCTGCAAGTTCATAGTGCTGATTAGGTATTCTGCATCTGTCTAATGAGTCAATTATTCAAAAGGATCTGAAGTTCACTTCCATTTCTATTTTCCCTTGCTCCTGCTGGAGAGCTGGGCCAGGCCCAAGCAGCAGTCACAGTCCAAGGGTACCTCAAAAAGTACTGCTCTCCTAAAACTGAGCTCATGGCTGCTTCAACACACCTCTTCTCCCTGGGATTTACTGCCTGCTACCCCTCCCCATGGAATGGGATTTCCTACTCTTAAGAGAGCCACTTACTGAAGCACCATCCTGGAGCAGGCCAGCCCGCAGTCCCAGTGGTACAGCTGCTGAATCACTGGCACTTTCAGCTGGATGCAGTCAACTGTGAGCAGAATACAAACAATGTCAATCCACGCAGGAATGTTTTTCCCTGCCGCTAAAAGTCAGCCTGTCCTCAGCACTACAGTCACTGAAACTTAGGAACGTGGTTTTGTCTGACTGGCAGGTGGTTTTCTTTCTTTCTTAGGGGAACGTGTATTTAGTGTTTCTGTACAGGTAAGCATTTGGTTTAATCTCATACTCTTTTATTGTTCCATACCTAGATCACTGGCTTTCCATCCCCTTTTCCCTTGGGAAGTTTCTTTTTCTGTATTTCTTTTTTTTTGTGTGTGTGATGTACACACCACTCCTCAACTGAAGCTGTGTCTCCTCCTGGATAACAGCAGGTAAGCAGCAGGTAAGACACAGGTATTCATCTTCCTCCTGTGTCTGATTGTACTTCTGTGCCACAAGAGGGGTTAAACCAAACTGGGAGAAAACATACCAAGATCTCTGGGCAGGAATCTTTTAGAAGCCCACAGATTTAGATGTCTTTTTTCTCTGGGATGGTAATTTAGAGAATTTAAACAAAACTCACAAGTTAAAACTCACAAGTGGCACCAGTTGTACTTTTGTAATTCCATCAAAACCTCAGTTGAGAGGGAAAATTAATAATCTCTGCCAAAAAGGCCCAAAATACAAACTCCATCCAGTTTTTTATTTTTGTGGAGTCAGCAATGTGGTGGTTTCAGTTTCAGGAACACCCTCACTACTAGCAGGACTTGAAGAGTCGTGCCTGTCATTGCTACTTCAACATTAACCAAAGTGAGTTAATCACTAAGGGCTTTTCTCAGTAACCTTTGATCTAGAAAAGGCCTTTGTAAACTTTTAACAAGGTCGTCTATATTTTATGATGGGAATAAAAATGCATTTGACGTTATGTGGACTTGTCTAGTTTTGGTGTAATATTTCTTATAGAACTTTTCAGATAATGTTATATTTTTCCTAGTTGTGCCCCCATTTAATCATGGCTTTAAAGAGTGGCATACCAGTTGACATATTCGGTCTTTTAAATTCATCTAGTTTAAGATGCTCTCAAGTAACATTAAAAAAAAAAATTCCCATTTGTCCGCAAACCAGGACTTGACAAATATTTTACCATCATTTTTTCCTGGCATGTTATGAATCTGTCCCCTTTTTGTAAACAGCCAGGGCCTCTACCAAGTCCCACATTAACCAAGAAGTACGTTTTCTACGTGAAAGCTTCAGAGAGCAACAAGAAGTTTCCTTGGGCGCCCAGTTTCCAGTCACCTGTTTCCCAACACACGTAGCGCTGTTCAGCGATGGCTGTCGCTGTCCCGAGACGAGACACCAGCCCGTCTCTGCCGTGCCTGTAAATCACCCTGCGAACCTCTGCGCTTTGCCAGCTCCCCACCGCCACCACCTTACCGACGGAGCCGGTGACTGCACATCGCTGCTGCGGGCCAAACGCGCAGCACCGCGGCTCGGGAGCACCGAGAGGCCGCCGGGAGCTCCGGCGGGGCCCGCAGGAGCCGCCCGCAGGAGCCGCCCGCGCCCCGCCGCCCGCCGG
>VZTT01057148.1:13271-26240 GCA_013400855.1 Buphagus erythrorhynchus
GCCGCTCGGATGGGCGGGGGCGGGAGGGCTGGGGGGTCTCGGCCCCCTCACGGCGCTCGGCCCTGCGGCCCCCGAGCGCGGCCGTGCTGCCCACAAGGGCCGTACCGCCATGGGATGTACCTGGGGCTCTTCCCGTGGAGGTGCGGGTGGTTTGTTATGTGGTCCTTAAAAGCGAATTTCCTACAAGAGGCCTGGAAGAGACTGGCTGATGATATTTAAAGTCTCTCCATGGGTACGTTTGTAGAGAAGTGTTATCGATACATAGCCAAAGCGCATGTTGTGTTTAAATGTGAGAAAATTGGCGCTTTACACGATTGGAAGGGATGCTGGGCTGTGTAGTTGGAGCTTACTGTACATCTTCCTTTGTAATGAAAGCTTTTGTTTTCCTTGTGCCTCAGGTGTAGAGCCACAGCACTGCAGCCATGTCCATTGGAGTGCCAATCAAGGTCCTGCACGAGGCCGAGGGCCACATCGTGACCTGTGAGACCAACACAGGAGAAGTTTATCGAGGCAAACTTATCGAAGCTGAAGACAACATGAATTGTCAGGTATCTTTTGCTTCACAAGAATGGAGGGAAGGTTGGATCTGGGCCTGGGAAGGCTGAAAATTTGATTAAAAGACTGTTGCTCTTAGTTCTGGGATAAAGAAGACTGTGCTGCTGCTTTTTACCGTGATGAAGTGGATTCAGCATTGCAGAGTGCTCCAGAGAGGCCAGAGCTTATTTCCAGTTTCAGAATAGGATTGGGCATCCCTGTCAGTAGGATCAGAGATCTTAAGATTCTGTCCTGTGAACAGTGTTTTTCCAGAGTTCTTTATTTAAAACCACTGAGTGTAAAATAAAAATGCCTCAGTTTAGGAAACTGAAGCTTTGTTAATGCATGTTAATTCAGTCATTCCAAGAGGGCCTAATTTTGACTTCAGGCAAGTGACCAGTGAAAGCAGAATGCTTTCCTAATAGTTAGTGCTAGAACAGCTTTATTAAAACTGTTTGCACATAAGAAAACAAAAATAATGATGCTGATAAAGCTAATTTGTAAAGTGAGGAGAAAGCAAAAGTCGTGGGCAACAGGCATGGGATACGTCTAAATGGTTGTGATGCCTCGTGTCACAGCTGAGGCCTGGCTGAGCACTGACTGATTTTCACCTTCCAGATGTCCAACATAACAGTGACATACAGAGATGGCCGGGTGGCACAGCTCGAGCAGGTGTACATCAGGGGCAGCAAGATACGGTTTCTCATCTTACCAGATATGCTGAAGAATGCTCCTATGCTAAAGAGCATGAAGAATAAAAACCAGGGTTCTGGTGCTGGGCGAGGGAAAGCAGCTATTCTCAAAGCTCAAGGTATGTACAATTTGTTCATGGTCCTTTCCCCTATTTTTCTGTAGAACTGGAAAACTCATCTCTGTCACTGAGGAGATTAAGCAGTAAGAAGTGAAAAGATTACTGGTTCATACAGTGTTTTTATGTATGTTTTGTCTTGCAGTGAGAGTCAAGACTCAAATTGTCCCAATTACCTGAACATGTAATATTGATGCTACAGTAATTTATAGAGTAATAATTAAGTAATTTAGTGAGTAGTCTTGTTAAACAGAGCCTTTCTGTTAAACTTAAGAGTTCTGTTTCCCTGCAGTTGTGGCCACCAGCTGTTTGAAATACTTAGGGAAGGATTCAGGTGTTCTTGTTAAGCTTTTGTAGGAAAACAACTTTCATTATAAAGATGATACTTAAGCTACTGGGAAGCTATAATTATTAGCTTTTCTGTAGTTCACTCTCACTTGTGCCTTTCTCAGGGGATCAATCTAGTTATTGGGGAGCTGAGTAACAGGCATGTGCCACAAAGTCCCTGGTTAACTTCAGCGTGCAGTAACATTTATGTGGGGGAGTACCTTACTGAGTAATGTTGCAAAACCTTGCAAGAGTGTGGGATTTCAAATGTCTTGGGTGACACAGATTTGTGTGTCAGAAGGAATGTGAGATGTATGAATATTTGCTGCAGTTGTTCTGAGGAGCCAGACTGTGGGACCATGAGGTTCTGGTTTTTCTCACAGAAAACTTCTTGCTCTCACGTCACTTTCTGAGCATTTCCTTGCTTCTGAGCAAGAGACCTTGAGTGTTGTTGAGATAAATATGCAGGTATGTGTCAAATTGATGTAATCCCTGATGTTTTCTTTCCTCAGTGGCTGCAAGAGGAAGAGGCCGTGGTATGGGCCGTGGCAACATCTTCCAGAAGCGAAGATAATTTTGGTCTTGGCCGAATTGCTTTTTTTATTAGGGGTGTTAACTTGACTGTGTGCATTGATATCAGTTTTGTTTAATAAATGTTTCTGACAAAAACTCGTCTGCTCTTACCTGACAGGACAATTCTTAGGCAAATACACTGTAGGTTGATTTCAAACTCAAGCCAACTTTGGAAAATAGTGGACTTTATGATATCTAGTTTTGACCACTTTGTGTGATGCATTGGTTTTGAAAGATCATTACATTTTCTTTTTCTTGTTTAGTCCTACTGTCATTCATTCTCTAAAGAGTCAGGAGTTCTTAATGAAGAATTTTAAGTCATACATTATAAAGTCTAATTAGCAGCTGCATTTGTGGAAAATACAGCAAAACAGAGGCAGCTTCCTGAGAAGCAGAGCACTGTGTTGCTTTATATAGACCTGCAGTAGATAGAGGTCTGTCTTCAGATCTGTATATTGAACATGTGTTCTTGCATTTCTTATTTTTCTCTTTAAATATGGGGAGAATTTTTCATTAGGAACACACAACTTTGATAGCCTGAATCTATACTTGGAGTAAAAAATCTATTCTGACTTTCTTAGCAGTTTTTCCCTGTGCCTGGGAAAAGATGACAGAACATAAAATAGGCATTTTCCAGGATAAATTTGAAATGCTTTGTAGATTTGAAAGGCAGTGCAGGTATATGAGGAAATCTTATAAATTGTTATCCATTAAACACAGCTCAATACAAAGGCTGATATTTTGAACAAAACTCACACTCAACTTCAGCTTTTGATCTTATTTTCTATACACAGTTGTGTACAGATCAGCTGATCTGCAGGAAGCCAAATGCAGTTGTAGCGTCAGTTTATTGTGCTTGAAGTGTAGTATGGGTGTTTTTACTGCCTTAAATGGTTGAAACATTTCAGTGTAACCCTTCTGTACCTAATCAGTACTTGCATACAGTCAATTACCAGTCTGTACACAGAAGAGCTGCTCTTGCTTTTGTGCTGGGATGCTGTGAAGACTCTCCCTTGTGTGCAGACAGGAAAGTTGAACTAATGTATTAACCTGTTGAATTGTGTGTAAATAAAGCTGTATTTGGTCTTGCATCACTAAGGAAAGCCCTGCTGCATGTTCTTCTGGGTAGTTAGTGATCCTAAATATTTGCAATGGAATCCTCCTTTGAAAGTGTTTAAGGGATACTTGAGCTTAACTATGAAAGCATTGTAGTGTCATCTTACACCTCTCCCAAGGAATGTGTCCAAAAGATGGCAGTCCTCACAAACAGGGACTATTTCCACTGGTGGTGGCTGGCTCACCTCTTTTAAAGTCCCTTTTCCTCCTCCTTGAGCAATACCAAGCTGGTGCTCTCAGGAGCAGTGCATGTGGCATTCAGCAGCTCTGAGGGTGGGGGACAACCACGAATTTTGGAGAGGAACAGTAACCCTCCTCAGGAGGTTTGATTGAACAAACTGTATCTGCGTTAAGAAGTTTGAAGTAACATCACTAATGCATATCAGCTTTGCAGAAGATACTGGATTTTGCATAAACACAAAGATTTGCACTATGGCTTCAGGTTGAGGCTGAATCTAGGATGAACTGTTCAGAAAGATACCGTGAATTTAGTGTTAAAAATGAAGTTCCACGCTGGTAGGAAAGTCCCAGCCAAGACAAACATCACTTAGCAATTTCTGACTGGAGTAATTGGAATGCTAGTTTGTTACAGGCTGTTTTCCAGAGCCTTCCTGTGATGAGTCTATACTTACAGTGTGATAAATCAAAGTTTCCTTCTCACAGACGAGGTCTCACCCACTAGATGGCTCTGTTGGGAAGAGAATGAAGCTCAAGAAACCAGAACCCTCTGGAAAAGAAAAATGCAAGAAATGTGACTTCTGCTATTACAGTCCATAAACTCAAGAGCTATTGTAAACTAACATGAAAACCCTCACCTTATTTTCTTTCTTCTTCAGTATTCCCAGAGTGCTGGCTTCCTACGTGGCTGGGTTATTCCAGGTGCTGATCGATGCTGTGTTTCCCTGGTACTTGGCTGATTGGGCAAAGGCACTTATGTAGATCCTCAGTTCAGTAACTTAAACAATCTGTTTCCCTGGGATGGAAGGAGAGATGCAGCTGTTTTTAACATCTGCACGTATTTATCACGTTTTTTTAATCACAGATTGCAACATTTCTTTTCATTCTTTGCCATCACACTGTGTGGGCTTGTAAGTCTCATGCTCTTCAGTGGGTTTAGGGCTCTCCATAGTTTTCTGCTTTTGACAGAGAGAGCACTGGCCTAAAGCCTTGTTCTAAACTTGCCCCTTTGTTTGTAGGTGCCTTGGAAGTACTCAAGGGACAGAGAATCTGTAATGTAGCTGTGCAAAATAGTGTGTGGAGAGGTAGAAATTCACCCAGTCCTCCAGGGTCAAAACCACACTCGTGCTCCAGTATGAAAACAGGGCAAAACACCAGAGAAGAGTTAAAGTATCAATTGAAAAAATGGCTTTGCACAGAACTGTAGGATCTTTCCTCACTCACCAGGTGCTTTCATCTCATTCATGTGCAGTTCCAGGTGAGTCTAACTTATATTTGATCCTAAAGTTGTACTTTAGTACATTTTTGTACTTTAGTTCATTTTTCAATGTTCTTCAGAAAACCTCTTCTAGAAGGGCAGAATGGAGTGGGAAATGTGAATTTGTGGTGCTGATAGGATAACTGTCCAGTCTGTATCTCATTGCTACTTGAGCTTTACAGTGAGCTTTCATGTAAAATAGATGTGTCCTATTTCCTTTACCAGTAAAATGTGAGTGAGGGTGGAATACTGATGTCCCAGTGGAGTAATGGTTTGGTAAGGTAGCAGTGGGTGGGATTCTGAGGTCTACAAGAAAGTGCCAGTTGTTTATTTCTCAGGCAAGGGTCAAAAGCAGGGAAAGAGTTCTCCTGGGGGTCCTTGATGTTTCCATTCTGACAGAAGCAAAAATTTAGATCTGGACTTGCACCTTATTGCAGCCAAAGTGATTTCAGACAGACCTGGTCTTCCCCCTCTAACATTAGATAAAACTTTATGGGACCCTCCTGCCTTCAGTGATTCTTTGGAAGGAAATACAGATACATCACTTTAAAAGTATGGTCATGGAATAGCCTTGAAGAAATGCTGATGGGTCAGTGTGTGCAGGTCACTTTGCAAGTGAGAGGAGACTTCTCCACCTGCTCACACCTGCAGACAGGAGAGCTACCAGATGACTGCAGTGTGCTGGTGCCTGGAGTAGCCAAAGCACTGCCTGCCTGCAAGTATTTTCCAGGTCAAGCTGTATTTCGACTGCTCCAGGTGTCCTGTCGTTGCCTAGACCTGTAATAAGAGCTCTTGATAGAGTCAAGAGTATTTTGGAGGTGATGAAAAAGGAAGTGCCACCCTTCCCTGCTCATGGTAACTGTTCCTCACAGACCAGGGTGTGGGATTATTCAACTCATTGTGGAGGCTGACATTAGTGTGCAGTATGAGTAGTAGGTTTGGGGTGGGTTTATGCCACTTAATTCTGATGTTTAATGAGAAAAGTATTTGGGGTTTGTGTGTGAGTTGCTTGTTCCTAGTAGATGGGCTATTATTCCTGGCACAGGACCAGTCATTGCATAAGCAAGTATTGTGCAGCCTTCTGCTGCTCAGCAGAGACTATCAGAGTCTATGAAAAGTGGAGATTTTCCAGCATCATTAATTCAGGGGAGAATGCTGAAGCCCTGGCAAAGAAACAGATTGTATCCAGAAGATGTGTAGTTATGCTGGGAAAAGTAAAAAGAATTGCAGAAAAACACTATTATTGTTCTTTTGTTTGGTGAACTGCTTGCAGTGAGCATTTAATTTGTTCTACATTTTCCCTTGCCTGGGGACTTAAAATCTGTTGTGTGGTTGGGGGTTTGCCCTAATTCCAGCTCACTGGAGAGATGCTGGTATATCTACTCCAGAGCAAACCAGTGCTTGTGAGGCAAAACTTCTTACATTTTGTCCCTTGGTGCCTAAAATGTTAATAGGCAGTGAGTGGAGCCCACAGCCTCAGAGGTTTTGGAGCACTGCAGCTGATGGCCCTCAGCAGACATGCAGTGAAGCTGATATTGTGACAATGCATAGACCCATGTGGTGGCATTTTAGAATGCTTATTGATATCTTCACATTCCCCTAAAATCTCAAGTAAACTGTAGGGTGAATAGGGTTTTTTTTCCCCTGACACCATACTCAGCTGAGACATAGAACTGGCATGTGGAGATTTTTACTTTTCTCTAACAAAGAGGTGTTGCTGTTTGTTGCTTCATGATCAAATGAGCTCCTTTCTGTCTCATGTCTCTGAAACAGCTCCACAGCAAATCTTTTTTGCAGAGCTCAACCAAAAGTCAATGTTACTCCCCTTGAAGAACACTATATCAAAGGGCACGTGAGATGCATCCTCAGAACCAGACAGGAGTGTGTCATTTGCCTGCAGTCTTGTTCACCTCTTGCTTTTGAGGGCAGTTTGGATACAGCAGCAGAAGTGCTGTGGTTTGGGGAAAGGAGTGGCTGCCCTTAAAGGAAATGTTTCTTCTTCTTTTTCTCCTGGTACTTGTTAGCGTTGGCTGTCTTTGTTTTGTCTTTTCACTGCAATCTCTTTTCTTTTTTTTTTTTTCCCCAGTTAATGATCCAAATTTGACATGGAGAAAGTGGATGAAGCTCTAGGGAACTCATTAGAGGCTTTTCATAGCAGAATTTGACTCCAAATACATGAAATTCTAAACCTAGGCAGAGATACCATGCTGAATGCAGAGATTTATGCTGTGCTGAAGCTTCTGACTGGAGGCTGTTGAGAAGGTCCATGTAGGAGATCTCACTTTATCTCCATGGCCTCATTTAAGCCTGGCTTTTACTGGCCCTGCAGCTCCTGGCTGAGCTGGATACCTGGAAAGGAGCTCTGGGGGTGCATCCTGCTGTCCTGCTTGGGAGAGTCAAGTGTTCACCCAGCTCCAGAGCACCTGGCCCTGTGCTAGCAGGAGCTTTGGGGGCTGCCAGTGGCACTGTAAAACACTGGGATTCATACTGGAGCTGAGGGATGGGCCAGTCCAGGGCTGAGACCCAGGCAAGGGGACCTGGAGACCCTCTGGGCTCTTGTCTCTGAGTACCTGGTTCCGCATCAAACCTGTTCCTGTGGCCTCCACTTGGTTCTCTTTCCCTTGCAGTTCCTGAAAAACTAAAACTCCAAAGAACTGTTGGTAAAATGAGTGGATGGGTTGTCACTTGCTCAGTTTTTCAGTTGCAGCACAGTTCAGACAAAGGTGCACACATCAAACTGTTGGCTCTGCAAACCAAAAGATTTCAGGGGATCAAGAACAAAGCTCTGCTCCGAAGTCTGACATGGAGACCCAAAGGCAGCTGCCTCTGCTAGTCTGGGAAAGAGCCTTTTTCCCATTTTTTTGTGCCATGGTTTTGTTGTTGAGACACCATGTGTTTCAGGGGAATTACACAGGTTGAATAAGGCCCATGTCGTTTTTGATAGCTTTTCAAATGCTTCCCATCAATTGTGTCCAGTGTGGGGCAGATGGACACAAAAATGGACTGGGAGGAATAACCCTCCCAGGAGCTGAGGAACTGGCTGATCAGAAAGCAGGAAAGTGTCTCTCTTCCACCTTTGTGACACGCCCTGCATGCAAGCAGAATGAACCCGATGCTGCTGTGCAAGGAAATGTCAGTGCCTTTAGGTTCACTTGCTTTTGAGGCTGTTTGGATGCAGCAGGGGGAGTGCTGGGCTTTGGGAAAAGGAGTAAATGGAAGAAAAACTGACTTTTCCTCTGATCTCCTCTGCTGAAGAAGAGTTCCTATGTGCTTATTGTGTTTTGTGGCCTTTCTGGCCTTGAATCAGCATCACTGGGCTGGGATACTGTCAGATCTGAGAGGAACTGCAGGGGTTCACAGTCAAGTGCTTGGTGTCTCAAAGTGGATCAAGATGCAGCCGTGGCCTTCTGCAGCACTGGCCTCAGCTAGCTGTGTTCCAGCCTGTTCTGTTCTGTGAACTACCACCTCCTGGCAGCCTTAAACCAGCCACTGCATCTATTTTGAGAGCCTGTTTAAGGCCAGTAAACTGCTGAACAGGTTCTCTTATCTATGGCTAATGTCCCCAGCTGGGGTGGCTGGGCTTCCTGCCAGATGCCCTTGGAGGCTTCTCACCTGCACTGCCAGGGACTGCATGATAAGAGTTTGTATTGAGGCACTTTGCCTCTTCCAAGCTTTGAATCATGTCCTCTGGTAGGGAGCAGAACAATCTCTAAAGGCAATGTTTAATCTTCTCTTGTTTGTTTTGTTAAGATGAAACAATTTATATTTTTGACATCTTTGTCAGCAGCTGTCCACTAAGGAGCTTGTCAGCCTGCCCCAAACACTGCATACTCCTTTATCTTCCTAGTGCCTGTGATGAGAAATTAATTATAAGTTGAAAAAAGAGCCTTGGCAGTGCAAAGGAAAAGGGCCTTGACAGGTTTTGAAGTGTGTGAAATAAAAAATAGATTAGACAAGCCTGTGCTTCCAGCTGCTTTTTGCATCCTTACCACAACAAAGTAATTACCACTTATTTAGGCAGAGCCACTGAAGTGAGGGAGGCTTTTGCTGAACTCAGTGCTCAGCATATTGCTACCTGGAGCATGCCAAGGTGCTTACCTGGGTTTTGTGGGCAGAAGCAGAGGTAAAGTACAGGATGGAGGTGCAAGGAAGGTGTTGTCCTCTTAGGCAGGGAGAGAACAGGTGCTTTTTTGATGGAGTAACTGTTCCTTCTTCCCTCTCAGGCACCAGTGGCCTCATTAGCTGTGGTGTTGCTCATTATCTCTGCATGTGTGGCTGGTGCTGCTGGAGCTCTCTGCCTGTGCCCCATGGAGCCCCAGCTGACTGCTCAGCAGCATCTTCAGGGGAGAAGCTTCACACTGGTGACCTCTCCTTCCAGCAGACTGCTGCTGAGAGGTGTGCTTCATTTAAATGTCTCACTGGGAGCTGTGGTGACACTGATCACCTGGTGGGAGGTTGGGGTGTGGAAGGGGCTGTGCTACCATCTGTGCAGCTGCAGTTTCAGCTTCCTGCTACATGACACAGGCTGACCATCTGCAGCCTGCAGGAGAGGGAGGCTGGCAAACTGAAAATGGTGGAGAGAGGCTGGTGTCTGAGTCTTGATACTGAGTGCTGCTCTAAGTACCTGAGATAACAGCCCTACACCAGCAAGTACCTCCTGAGGAGAGTGTTCAGTCCTGCTGTGCTACCTGACAGGAGACAGACTCACTGCAGGGCAGGTCTCCCTGATTTAGCATCACAACTAAGCTGGTCCCTCTGGCTGTCTGAATTAGCAGCTCATCCCTTTAATACCCTTTGAGAGCCCTGAGTGCTCTCATTCAGTGCAAGGAAAGGCTCATCTCGGTTGTGTCATCCTCTCTGGTTGGTGAACTCAGCTTTTATGAGAATTGCAGATTTGGGGCCTCCAGGTCTGCTCCTTGAGCATGCACCTCATCTGTAGGGGGCCCAGGAGCACTTCCCAGCTTTGGAGCTGGATGCACTGTGCTGCCCAGAGCCCCTCACCTATCTGTGGGATCAGGAGCTGGCAGGGAGTGGCTGGGTGTGCTGAGATTGTTTCTGCCAAGTTACAGCCCATCAAAGTTCATCCAAGAAGCAGTGACAGGACTTAATAATTTGCATTTTCACATATTTATTCACAACCAGTTCTCCATGGGGAGCTTTCTGTGTGTGGCAAAGCAACCAAGTGCATATAGAGGAATAAACATGTATACCACAGCTGCTCAGCTGAACCAGTGTGTTTCCTGCTTTATCTCCAGATCCTGGAGCTGCCAACTGGCAGGTGGCATCGCCAGGGATTGGCACAGAATTCCTCTGCAAGGGGCTGAGTGTCTCATCCCTGTCCTGCTGGGTAGCAGAGCTCAGACTGAAAGCACAGCTTTGAGCAGGGCTGGAAAGAGGCTGGGGCTGAGCCAGGGGCTCTGCAGGGAAGAGCTGTGTCAGGGGGGCACTACACACTGAGGGTCTCACCTCATTTTAGGGGGGTGCTGCTGTTGTGGGAAAGCTGTGAAGATGCCTCAATGCAGAGCCCTAGGGGGACAGTGCTCAGAGCCAAACACCAAATGTTCAGCAGCACTGCTCCCTCTTTGTAGATCTGCACTGGCTCCCCAGGCAGCTCCAAGCCTTCATTTAAATGCTTTGTGCCTGAGTTTTCATCTTGGCACAGAGCAGAGCGCTGCTCTGCTTAGACTGTAAGAGTTTAAGCAGATCTTGCTGACATTTGAAATACTTTTCCTTTTTGCTGAAAGGTATTTTGGAAGGAAAAGAAAAAATGAATACCATCTCTTCCATAGCAGGGAAGGAAATGAAGGGCTGAGCCTGGAGAGTGGTGGTAAATGGAGCTGCAGCCAGCTGGGACTGGTCACTACTGGGGTTCCCCAGGGCTCAGTATTGGGGCCAGTTCTGTTTAATGTCTGTATTGATTATGATGAGGGGATCGAGGGCATCCTCAGTTGAATTCACAGATGACACCGAGTTGGGTGGGAATGTTGATCTGCTGGAGGGTAGGAAGACTCTGCAGAAGGGTTTGGACAGGCTGGATTTGATCCAGCAGGACACAAGGACAATCATGTGAGGTCCAACAAGGCCACGTGGCAGGTTCTGCACCTGGGCCCCAAACAGGATTCCAGGCTGGGGAAAAGAGCAGCTGGAAAGCTGCTGAGTGGAGAAGGCCAGTGGCAGCCTAGCTTGTGTATGCCAGTGTGGCCAGCAGGACTGGGCTGTCAAGCACTGAACAGGATGCCCAGGGCAGTGGTTGAGTCCTTATCCCTGGAATTATGTAAAAGAGGTGTAGCTGTGGCACTCAGGGACATGGTTTAGTGGTGGGCTTGGCAGTGCTGGGTTCATGTTTGGACTCAGTGACCTCAAGGGTCTCTTCCAACTGAAACTATTTTATGATTCTTTAAGATACTACACTGAGAAGGGAAAAATGAGTTGTGAGAAGAGAGCAGGTGGTGACCTTTGTGCAGGTTAACATGAAGGTTATGAGGTCCTGCACCTGAGCTGGAGTGCAGATAGGACTGGGTCCAGCATTTGCAGTGTCAGATTGTGATGCTCAGCACAGTGTCCAATCCCACCTTTCTTCCTCAGGGAACTGGTTTTATCTGGGGCTTTTGGTGGTTGATCAGAGACATCAATACCTTCCAGTGTCACTTGAAAAATATCACCAATTTACTTCTTGCAATGTCTTGTAAAATTAGTAAAGAGCATGAAAGGTGTATCTATTCCATGTGAATTTGGGTTGTTTCCATGTATGAGTGTTACTTGTATGTGTTGCTCTGAGACTCACAATCAGCAGAGGAAGGCAAAGTTGCCATTGTTAATTGAGAAGGGTGAGGATTTTTATGTTTGTTTTTTTTTTTTAATATGTCTCATTTCTTTAACTCTTTCAAAAACTCATCCACTCTGAATTCCTGTGGGGACAGATAATTGAGAGGACTTGACTTATCAGCTAAATCTCATCAGTTTATTTCTACCAGCCCCTTGCAATACGAAGGATGGCAGCCTACCACAAATGAACACCCATGTTTCTCCTTCCTTAAAGGAATGAACCACACTGCCCAGTGTGAATGGTGCCTGATCCTGTCCCTCAGGCACTGCATGAGGGCTCTGGTCCATATTCCAATATCTGTGAACAACCCAGGTACTCAGACTCTGAAGTGCTTCATGCTCATGTCCAAGAGAACTCTTTATTATGTTTACATAGAGCATGAGCAATGTGGAAAACACTGGGAATTCTGCATCAGTGGTTTGGCTTTTGGACAGCACTGGAGATGGCGATGCAGCTGCTCACGTCGTGTCTCGATTACGAGGTGTGCAATGTGCCACGAGGAGCCAAAGCTTTGCACTTCTGATTGGGAAGCTCCCACCTCTGGCACATTCACTGCTTGCTCCTCTAGTGCCACAGTTAGGTGCTGAGCTGTCAGCTTTTCCTCAATTTCACTTGGAACTTGCAATTGTAGTACCTTGGAACTTGTAATTTTAGTACAAAAGCAGAGTTTCTGAAACCAATCCTACTAATCCACAAGACCGTTCCCCTTCCCTCTCCTCCCCCCTCCTCCCAATCCCATCCCAACTCATCCCATCCCCCATGCTCCCACCAACACATACCTCCTTCCCCTCCCTCTCACCCCGGTCACACAGCAAATATCCTGATGCTGCAGTTCCAAGCCATGTGTCCGCCCCAGCCTATGTGATCCAATGGTCTCTGACCAGGTCCCTTTGTTCAGACGTTCATACAAAACACACAATAGGAAAAAAACAAAACAAAAGGAGCCAGACACAAGAGGGAGACACACTGCTGGGCTCCAGCTCTGGCCTCTGAGCCCTTCCACTAAGCTCCACAGCACTAGGCTCTTGGGGTACCTCCTTTCACACTCAAGGCTGCAGGTCCCAAGGTTTCCAAAGTGCATAGGAAAAGGAAGAAAGGAAGTAAACTACAAGCCTGTTTCTGTTTTAGGTTCCCCCCAACCCCTTTCCCTCAACCCAATGGCTGCTGGAGGATATTCTTGACTCCGACAGGTCTTTTCCCGTCTTCCAGTGAGACCCTGCCTGGGGACCAGGTTCACTGTAAGTCACTGGTTCCTCTCTGGAACGTGGGCAATGGGTTTGGCAGCGAGGGGAGGGAGCGGAGCACGCTGCGGGGGGACGACAGGCTTTTGTCTCACAGCAGGTGGGGGGG
>VZTT01057152.1:3396-19353 GCA_013400855.1 Buphagus erythrorhynchus
GGAGACAGAGGAAAAGCAAGAAGATGACTGCCAATTCACCAGCCACTGCAGTTACCTGCTCCTCCCTATGTGCCCTGGGCTGAGAAAATGGGGCCGAACTGCCAACTCCATGCAGGCTTTAGATACAAGACACAGGTCACTCCTATAAGCTGGCTACTCCTCAAATCTGAGGAGCCTCCCTGTGAGATGGAAAATGGAACTTATCAGCTCTGAAAAATTACATACATAAATACATATATATGTCCATATACATATATATATCCCTATATATATCTAAATAAAGTAATGGGAAGAAGTTCTATTAATATGCGTTTCAAAATGCCACTGCAAAGAATCATTACCTAGTGCATTTGAACAGCTCATACAGCAGCACTGAAAGAAAACCAACATCAAATTGAAAATAAAGGCAGCTGATTCATGTGAGAAGAGCTTTAGAAAATCATAAAAAATACACACAGACCAAATAGTTCACTGCTTCCTTGAAACATATTTTTGCAGCAATTTGATATTAACCTTCTTTAATTTGTGGTTATAAAGTTATTTTTCAGAAAATGTACATAAATGCACATTGCAGAATCTTCCTTTCCAACTGAAAATACTGGCTGTGAATACAAATATTTCTTTCTCCAAGTTCTCATCATTTAACCCTAGTACATTGAAATAAAAAGTAGCAATGCCACCTGATAAAGAGTGGGAATTAAGGATGTTTTCGGCAATTCCAGCTGTCGGTCAGAAAAAGGAGCAACATTATTTGCTCACAGAATCCCTCCATCCAGAGCCAGGCTCTGACTACGGAGTGGGACTCTGAAAGTAACACTAAGACAGTGAATCTGGGAACTTAAATATAGTTCATTGTTTGTACTTTTTAAACGTACAAGGAGTCAGCTCCATCTGCAGAAAATGAAGGGCTTACTTACTGCATTTGCATGATTTTTCATGCAGGTTACCCCACTAGAATCTGAAACAGCAACATGTTCACAGGCTTCAATAAATCAAGCTAAAGAGAAAAAGTTGTTCAGTGATACAATCAGGAATACAGTGTCAAAGTTTTAAAAGCATTCAGGAGCAGCATATTGTGATGCTGCTAAAACCAAAGGTGAAATTGCTGAGGTAAGACAGTAAAGTTAGATTTCCTCATGGCTCCTTAAAAAAAAGTATTATCCCAGCACTTAAGCTCTTAAATACACCCAAAGGAAGTAATTATGGAATTCCAATTAGACAAAATTACTTTCCTATATAATCTTTACAAAGCTTTTCTTTGTACGATTGCTTTTTCTCACAAGGAAAGGTTTTTCTTCCTATGAAAATGCTTTTGCGCATAAGCATTTTTAGAACTGAATTCTTAAGCCTAGGGCAGGAACGATTATGTAACCAATTTTATATTAACAATTTGACTTTAACATGCAAAGAATGTACCTGGCATGTCATTAAAAGTGGTCTGAAAAAGTGAACTTTCTTCAGGGAAACAGTTCTCCATAGCAAATACTTTCTTACTTCTCTTCAAAATTCTTTATAAATCTGTCCTTGATTTTTTAAGTCTTCAAAAATTGATTATATTTTATGCTTTCACAAATGTTGACATTTTTGCAGGGAAAAAACTCTTCTATTAAGATGGATTCTCATTTTTTCATATATATGGCAAGTAACCACTATTTAGTTTGTAAAGTGTGGTCTCAATCTACAACAATTTATCTTTATTATCCAGAAATGCTTGAAAATACAAGACACCATCCATCTTGATTTCAAACTGGCAGACAATTTAGCACGCACACAGTGAGCTTCAGCAAACAAACAATACTTCATTACTATCAATTTTATATTGGATGTTGCTATTTCTTTTAAATACCTTAATTTTGTTAATACCTAAAGTTAACAGTCTGCTTAGAATGTTGAGTTTAAAAAAAAAAGTTAATGATACATTTACTTAAATATAGTAACCAAGAGGTAAATACTTGACTATCTGTAATTGACTAGCCACCTTAGTCTTTGACTACATTAAGATTTGCAGATATGTATATCCAAAAATGTCTCCTGGGCTTTGTCATCCTAAAGAAAAGATCATGTTTCACACCTTCTTGTAATTGCCACACATTCTTTCTTCCCAATACATCACATATTTTTCCTTATATTCTGGGAAGCAGGCTTAAAAAGCACAAGCAGACATGTAATGAGGCAGCTGATTTTTAGTCTATTACTACCAATTGATCCATATAAGCAAATAAATTTACTTCTGTCTCACCTGTACCTCATTCATATTGCTAGCACTTGAATGACAATCCTAAGCGACACCTAGTCAATCATTCAGCATCTTATGTTAAATAAAACACTTTCACTGAGCTGGATACCTTCCATAAGACAAAATGGGGCATCAAGAGATGCTCAGAAGATCTTCACTTTTCCATGAAATAAAGGAAATAACAATCTCTTCACAAAGAGGGTGGTTAAGCACTGAAAGGGGCTATCCAGGGCACTGGTGAAGCCACCATCCCTGAAGTGTTCAAGAAGCTACTGGACTCAGTGCCAGGGTCTAGTTGACAAGATGGTGATCAGGTAAATGTTGGTCTCAAAGATCTCAGAGGTCTTTTCAAAACTAAAGGCTTCTGTGAAAATTACTACAAGAAAACTCCATCTCCATTAATTCCTGGAAGAACCTCCAGAACTTTCAGGAAGATATAAGGAGGAAATTGGGCAGAAAAGGTCTCTCTGTCCCCTGTTTGATCCCCTCAGACCATTACTGCACCACATAATGCACTACCTTTCACATCTTCTCTGCAAACCTCAAGCATAATAGCACCTAATCCCATCCTGACCTCCAGCAGAGTCAGTTTAACCTTGCAGTCAGCAATCTTAAGAGGCAGACATTATATTATCACAACTGGTACAAAACCAATGGTTCTGCCAAACTGATAGAAGTATGATGCAATTTCACTTACCATATCATAAACTGAAATACAGTCAAGAAAAAATTATTTTTGAAGACCAAGAGTTTCTGTAACTACTTTGTAGCTACTGTTATACAACCTTTCACAATAATCAGGGATCTACAACAACAGTTATTACCAAATCAGGGAGCAAAGAGAACACCTGATTATTTTAAACAAGGCAGCCCACTGCCTTGTCAAATGTAGGTGGCTTAGCAATACACTACCATCATCTCTGTTGTTTAAACAGAAAAGAAACCCACTGTGCTTCATAAGCATCATGAATTTAATAAATAAAACTGCCTTAAATTCAACAGGGAATAAGTTTCCCCTTGTGTTCCCTATTTTAACTGCTTTATGATAAATCTTGAAAAGTACTTCTCATTTTAACCCAAGTACATATGAAAGCGCCTGGCCAGCAAATGAGTTTGTATTTCATAGCCATAAAAACTCCTAAGAAATCACATTCTAAAAGCATTTGAAAAATAAGTATGTGGGTGCAACATAATCCTCCTAAGAGTTTGAATAATTTGAAAGCTTTATCGTTGTATATATTTGCAAGGTCACATAGTGAGGCTAGAATTTAGGAAATGAATTGAAAATGCCCAAGAAACTGAAATTTTTTAAACATTACTGCATTTTCACCTGAGATTAATGACACAGAGCCCAAACAAGCAGGTGCATTCCAGTTCCTGAACAGAAATGTCCTGAACAGGACATTCCCAGGAACAAAAAGCCAAGCTGTCTTTTTGTCTTTCCCCAGATGCTGATCAGAACATCTAATTATCATCTTGAAGCTTCCTGCTTATAGATCATATTTCATTGACAAAAGAAGTTCTTCATTTGCTTTCTCTACTTCATTGCTCCAACAGTGATTTACAAGTGCAGTAGAACATTAGATCTTGCTCAAAGGAACATCTCTGTGTTGAATCATAGCAACATTTTCTAAATAATACTGGAAAATACTAATTTTCTAAAAGGGGAAATCTGCAAAGAGCAGCTGTGTTTCTTGTTCATTATAAACCCATCATGTATATAATTACCTTATTTATCACAATTGATTCTACCTCTTCATAAATTTATACACTACATATTAGTAGAAAGAACAAATTAGAAATGCAAAGGATCCATATGTTAGCTTTGCCATTTGCTTTATCTACAGTGTTGCAGATTCCCTTCTGGCTCCTAACTGATTTCATAATTTGCTTGGATGTACAAGAAACTGACTCCACAGTGAGCTCCTGTGAGTCTATATTTCCATACAGTTTATCTGAAGTGCTAAAAATTATGTTAAAATTATTTGAGAAAACTCCTGCAGTATAAAGAGCAACACTGTTCAAAATGAATTGGCAGAGTAATGGCAAAAAACTTTTTATTTCATCTATGATTCAATATTTTATTATAGTAAAATAACCTGGATCTCATAACCTGACTGAGCAGGATCATACTTTTCTCTTGTCTGTTGTGGCTCACTAGTAAATTTCAAATGCAACTCAAATGTAATTCTAGACTCCTAGGCCAACTGTAGGACTGTTTTTTAGCAGCTTTCCCATAATTTCCTTTTCTCTCAGAAAAAGAAGCAGAACCATTTGGCAGTGGAGGCCAGATCTCTGGCACCATTTTGTTAGTGAGCAGTCCACTGTCTCTCTCCAACATAAGATATAGCACTGTAAAAGAAGTCTTGAGAGATGCAAAGACAGCAACCTAAAAGAAAGCACAGGCTGAAATACTAAGGAAAGACCATACAATGCAATTTCAGATTTTAGCACATTGAAGTTGTAACACAGTCCATTACTCTTTTCTTTTAAATTACCTCCACAA
Source organism: Buphagus erythrorhynchus (assembly GCA_013400855.1). NCBI lineage: Eukaryota > Metazoa > Chordata > Aves > Passeriformes > Sturnidae > Buphagus > Buphagus erythrorhynchus. The sequence continues at coordinate 8,139 of VZTT01057152.1, forward strand.
CAACCCCACCTCTGTGGTCATGACAGAAGTTTAGCATTTTCTGCATGATAAACCATTTCCTCTCATCTGTTCTGAATTTGTTTCTCATTAATTTCCATTTCTGCTTACTTGTCATATTTAAATTGGACCATCATTACAGATTAAGATGGAACAGACTCAGTAATTAGTGGGCCACAAAGAAACTGCCCTCTCCATATTAGTTTCAAAGGTTTTTTGATAAAACTTTTCTACTAATGCTCCCTATGATGGTTTGAGCTGTTTGTATTAGATACAAACTTGAATTTCCTCAGTATCAAAAGCTTCATCACATCTAAATTTCAGCTATGTGTCCTTTAGTAACAGACCAAACTGGGAATTCAGAATTGCATTTCAGATTTGGCTTGTAAATCTCAGGCTATTTGTTCTAGCTGTCCAGTCTGACCTTAAAATATGTGATTCTTACACAGTAGTATCAAAGTGTACCTAGACATTTTTTCACATGTATATTTTAAGTGCCTTAGAGCACAGTAAAATTGTACTTATTTAAGGGATTTAATTTACAGCAGACACAGTATATTTTGTTCTTCCTGACCACAGTTGCCTTCTTTTATTTTCAACTTGCCCCCATTTCATTCAGTATTTTAAATCTTGTCTTCTTGCTCATTCAAAATCTAAAGTTTTCACTGCCATTGCATCACTATGTCTTTTGTATCAATACAGGAGATAAGGTATCTAAACCAAAAAAGAAGGCAGCAGTAGCTACCATTAAAATATATAACTATATATATAAATATGTACATACTATATTGATATAACTTGGTATCTCAAATTTAAAAATATTATGAGTTATCTAACTACAAATTTTTTAGAGGTAGATCATTATCATTAGTACAGTGTTAATGTTTGAGAAATTGGATCAAAAAAGGTCCTTTCAGTATGCAATTCCTTTTCATAAACTGAAAATTGCATAATTACCTTTCTTAATATTTTACTGTATACAGTCTAATTCTCAAGATACTTCTCCTACAGTTGTTTTACAAAGTACATCCTATGAGGAGTGGCTGAGGGACCTGGGGTGATTTAGACTGAAGAGAAGGAGGTTCAAGGGAGACATTATTACTCTATCTACTATTTACCATTTTCTATCAAGCTGTCACAATCTACTCCTGTAAAAGTACACAAGCATATCTCTGAACTTAGGGATATTTCCTCATTGATTCAAATTCTTTGGGACAGATTCAGGAACACAAGCCTTTTGAAGGTATCCTATCCTAAATTTGCTGATTATAGTAAATCAGGAAGAGTTTCTATCTCCCTCAAAGACAGAAAGGCCCTGCACAGAGACCTATAAAAATTAAAGGGATAGAAAATCACCAGCCATATGAATTTTAACAGGGGCAACTGCCAGATTCTCTACGTGGGACAGAGCAGCCCTGGATGTGTGGTTAGCCTGGGAAAGGAGAGGCTGGAGAGCAGTGTGGCAGAAAGGGACTTGAAGTTTCTGGTCAATAACAAGTTGAAAATGAGCCCACAGTGCCCTGGCAGCCAGGAGTGCCAAGTGTGTCCTGGGGAGCATCAGGCACAGCATCACAGCCGGGCAAGGGAGGGGATTGTCCTGCTCTGCTCTGAGCTGGGGCACCCTCACCTCCAGTGCTGGGGACAGGTCTGGGTGACACAGCACAAAAAAGCCATTGAGCTGTTAGAGAGTGTCCAAAGAAGGGCCATGAGGATGGTGAAGGGTTTGGAGGGGAGGCCGTGTGAGGAGTGGCTGAGGGCACTTGGTCTGTTCAGCCTGGAGAAGGGGTACCTGAGGGGAGACCCCACTGCAGTTACAGCTTCCTTGGGAGGGGAACAGGAGGGGCAGGCACTGATCCCTGCTCTGTGGTGACAGTGACAGGACACAGGGGAGTGGCCTGAAGTTGTGTCAGGGGAGGTTTAGGCTGGGTATTAGAAAAGCATTCTTAGCCCAGAGTTTGGTTAAGCACTGGAATAGGCTCCCCAGGGAAGTGGTCACAGCACCAACCCTGAGAGAATTAAAGAAGATTTTGGATAGTGCTCTAGGGCACACGGACTCTTGGAGCTGTCCTGTTCAGAACCATCAGTTGAATTTTGATGATGGTTGTGGATTCTTTCCAATTCACTATAATCTTATATTCTGTGATTGATTGACATATCCAGCCTCATAGACACTGCAATATCCAGTCTGAGATGTACTAAAGACAACTTGATACCAAAATACACAACATAGAAAAAGGAATAAGTTTTTTAGCCATGGGTTAAATTAAAAACCATCCCAAGTCATGGTTCCATGGGATGATTGAGGACAGCTGGAAACATAGGCACACTGTGTATTTTAGTTACATATAATAACTGAACAACATTGACAGACCTAAAGTTTCTCTCTGTGAAGCTGACCATGCGGGGCAGTTTGCCTTATCCAGACACTTAAAAAGGCAAAAGGGATTGCCACCTGTGGACAGAGCCAAAGATATTTTAGTCAGCATCCATTACGTGTAGAATCAGTGGAGCTGCATTACAATCACCCTGCAGTTCTGTTTATTCATTTTGGCTTGGAAAGAGTTCATGTTTATGGAAGATAAAGAGCTACGGATGTTTGATACACAAGCAGAAGAGAAGCAATTCTCACACACAACAAAACGTGTAAGATCTTGAGTTGTCTTCTCAAGTGCAGAAGGGAAATATTCCCAAGAACTATGCAGCAGACCACTAGCCTGGCACAAGACAGAGTGAGAGGATTTTCTGTGTACAATAGAACTCATTTGGTTCAAGGTTCTGCTCATTTTCTCCACATGAACACGATGTGTTTTACAGTCCTCAGACCACTGCCATCCAGTGTCCCTATAAGCATAAAGGTGCCATTGTTCAGAACTCATGTATATCTAATCATAAACATATTTCAGGGTGCTGATATTATATAAAAATACAATATATGAGCAAACAGCTAGATTATCAGAACAGTAATCCAGCTGTATTTGAAACACTTAGTTACTTTAAAAATTTCCTGTGAATATTTCCAAATTGACCAGTTTGATAACCACCATGTAGTGATCATAACACTAACCATGGCAAAACACAGGTCAGTAACTGCCTGAAACACAGTAGCTTCCTCTTATGGCTTTAAAACTGTAATACTGGTAAAAGTCTTAAATTCAGAAAGATATAGGAGAGTTAAGTTTCAGCCCCACCCAGAAAAACAAAAAGAGCAAACTGCTGTTAACTAGAATTAAAGCATTTACCTTCATTTATTCCCTTTTTATGTCCTTTGAAAAAAGATGACACCCACTGGTTTTCTGCAAATAACAGCTTTTCTAGTTATATAGTATAATAAAAATCTACTGTCAGATTTCTGCCTTAAAAAAACACAGTTATCCTCATCTATATATGATTATACCTGTTCAGAAATCAATATATCTGAGTAGATGCTGTGGCCTGAAGGGAGAACAACATTTAGCTGAAGACACAAAAAGAAAAGGAAAATCACTTTCATAAGGTTACCTGCATCTATCTTTTTTGACATGAGATGCATACTGGAATGGAATTTGACCACTTTTCTTAACTAAAAACTACCTGGGACACAGAGAGCTTCCTCAACAACTAGAATAGCTTCATGGCTTGTGGCAAATAGTGACTATAAATATCCAGGAAACAAAATCGCTTTGCCTAAATTACCTTATCAGTGGCTTCAATTGCAGTTACCAAGAACAGCTCAGAAAATGTTAAACCAGTGCAAAGTCTAACAATTACTGAAATTGCTGCAACTACTGCATTTTTCATTATGACTCCCTAAATCTACTGGTAAGCAGAACCCAGCCCAGGAGGACTAAAGTCACTTCAAGAAATCTTAGTAGGATACTTGTGCATAGACTCTGACAGTCTTCAATAAAAGATGTAAGTTAAGATATCTAAAAGCTGTTGTTTATGTTTTGCTAAACAGCTCCCCTGCACTCTCATCATCAATATTTCTGCAATATTGCAAATGTAAGCTGCAAAGTAGAAATAACAGAAAAAAAAAAACACATATGGTTTTAAAAATAATGTGATGTTTAAATACATCTTGTTGGATAAATTTTCAAAGCAATGAACAAGTTGGAAAAATCCAGTGCTTCTTGAAAACTTTTTTCATCTCCAGTTCTTAAGGAATCCTGCAGCATTAAATTCTCAGAGTAGTTGCAAAATTTAGCAACACTAAATTCTCAATTCTAGTTGAGCTCTCTCAACTAGAGCTAACAGCGATGTCATATCTATCCACAAACATTCATGATTACAGCTCTCCTAATTAACCTAAAGCTAGCAGCACTCAGACAGATTTCAGTCACATCCACAGGGTTAAACACACATATGTTCTGGTACCAAAGTATGTGCTCTTTTCAAGAGAGGAAACAGAAGTGACTGGAAAATGTAAATCACAAGTGGGTTTATGGAGCTACCCTGCACAGAAACCAGCTGTTATCCGTCCACAAGCCCCAAGATACCTTTACCTAACAGACTAATATTTTCAAAATCTCACTGTCAAGACACAGCACCTTTTGTCTACTGCCCAAATCTTTCTTCCAAAACATATCTTCTTCTCCTACTCTGCCACCAACAATCCCTATTTAGAACCCATTCCTTGTGAATGTCTCTTCCCAAGGGGATCCTACTCTTATCTCATTATCTTTTACAATGAAACAGAAAAAAATCCCAGTTGATTCCTAGACTATTTCTTAAACAGGAATTCAATCCATCTGTTTGAATAAACTGAATAAGTAAGAATGCTTTGTTTGTACACCCTAAATTGCAAACAACAAATGTGATGAAGAGGGGAAACATTCTGTCCTTTTCAAACTTTGATAGAAACCTCTGTCTCTGAGTGTCAGTACAACAGTTGTCCAGCGATGATGGGATAAGCCAACAAAGTATTCTGAATAGAAGATGCTCCAGTCATTTCTCTCAGAAATGGTGATCTAGGTCTGCTACCTACGTTATGGCTATCGACATCTTTTTCTCTTCAAGAGTGAAATTACCCTCGCACAAATATTTCTGTGACAGAAAATTGTTGTCAACTTCAGAGTCAGGCAGAAAGCCTGGATAAAAAAAAAATCTCTATTAAATCAGAGAATTATAAGCAACGATTCACAGGAATCATTTGCTGTTGATATACTACACAAAAATTATCTTTCCACTGGACTTCAAAATGAGTGTCCACCTTATTGTCGATCACAACATGTGGAAATAAAATTAAAACAGGGAGACCCAAGAGAGCTGCCATATTAGTTCTCATTTCCTATTTTGCCAAGAGGGAGTGCTCTAATTTCTCTTGCACTTGATTGATGAAACCATAAAAAATGCTGTAGAAAACTCTAGAAACACTTGACTTTAGAAAAAGAAGCAATGGTTTGGTTGTTTGGGTTTGTTGTTTTGTTTTTTTTTTTTTCTGGGTGTGTTTTTTTTAATAGTTCTTTTAAGTTTTAGCACATCAATTTACCTCTGTTTTGCAGAGTGTTATTTCCTTCCTGCTTTGATTGCTACTGTTCACATTACAGAACTCATCAGGAGCTCTGGCCAGCACTAAAGTGGTATTGCTGCCTTGCAATCTGGTGTTGAAGAGCAAGTACAAGACAATAAAAAGTACAATGCTGCTCTAGAGATTTTACTTTGCTCCAAGTAAATTGCTCCAAGTTATAAATGGGATATAATACAGTAAGAATATAATACAGCAATTATATTATCCCCATTTTGTCTGTGGTGACCACAGGTATGCTCCCTTCCTCCCTTCCTGTTCCTCCCTGTGGTCCATCCCCTAGGTCCACATGGAGAGATGCAGTAATCAGCAGTTTACCTTTCACAGGAATTGGTAGGGGCTAGAGGACAATCATTTGCCAGGTCAAAAAACAAGACTGCAGCATAGCTAAGAATCAGACCCATATCACCTATGCCACAGCTCTGTACTTCTGTGCAATTACCAATTTTCCTCTTCATAAATAAATGGATGCAAGTTTTCTGAAACACAGCTGTTAATTCAGGAATGAGCACTTACATCAACAGAGGGTTTAAAATGAAAATGTTGAATGGGTATTTTAAAGAAATACACTGAGAAAAAATGAGATTGGATTCAATCTTGTTGTATTTTCCAATTTCTACATTGTGTTATTGCATTCACAGAAAATGCATGAGGAATTTACAAAACCACCCAACTACCCCTCTATGCTTCATTTAGGAAAGGAGATTACCTTTGTCATTTACACTGAAAATAATCTGCACAAGGGGATCTTACTATGGTGACAGGGAGCTAGATGAAGGAAAACTGGCATGTTTATAGTGTAATATACATTCTTTGGGGTTATCACATCAACCTCTTAGACCACTACAGAAAGCAAATTGGAACAAGCTGGTTTTGTACTGTGCCAAAACTGCATTGTGGCTAATTGGCTGCCCACTAGTGAACTTTTCTTCATCCCTGGGAATAACACTTGATACTTAAGGTAGGAATACAATTATAATCATTACTTTGATTCCTAAAGCTTGATAAGTTTTGACCTTCAGACAAAGAAATTCTTTTCTCTGGTGGATAACATATTCACTTACAATTTTCTCATAGTTCTAAGTGACACATATCTTTATTTCCTAGCCTGTGCTTTCTTTTAATAAGCAACTTCTAATTATTGAAATCTTAACTGGCCATTTCAATATTATCTGGAGACATTCCACAAATCTAGGACTGCTTGGAAAGTCTCTATCTTTCTTTAAAAAAACTGATTACCCTAGTTTGAATTACCCCTCAGAGTGTCAGCTGCACATGGCTAGCAGACATCCACTCTCATGGTGAGTGCAAATATCCAGTCATGCAGGCATGAATGCCTGATAAATGGATAACCAACAGCACACTTACCTACCCAGCTCTTCTTTCTTCTACATGCTTTAAGTTAATATTTGCAAAGCAGCTTAATAAGGCATCTCAAATGTGGAAGGGGCAAAAAGACAAATAATGAAGTAAAAATTTTATTTATTCCCAAATATTTGGTTATTAAAGCAGTAATATATCTCGCTGGGACTGAGAAATCTAAAGTTTGCTCTGTAAACAAGGACAGACAGATAATTTGTTAGGAAGTGAAATTTTCCTTTTGCATTCTTTGTCTTCCAAAGTTATAAATATCAATAAACTATCTATTTTTTAAATTGCTTCTGACTTTTTTCTGTCAGAAATTGCTGACATTGTGACATTTTCTGTCACAAATTGCTTCTGGCAAAAGAGAGAAAAAGAAACTGCATAGCTATTCCAACTGCAACAGCATGAGTGCTTCTGACATCAATTAAAAAATGATAATACTAAAGCATGTGCATCCTAGCAGGGTGGCATCAGAGACAGAGACAAGGAAACATTTATGTACATAAATATCTCATGAACACCAGGTCTATTTAGTGTTCATATCCTTTTGTTACACAAAGTGAAAAAGCAAAACTTAAAGTAGACAAACGTAATATCTCTTAGACTCACTATTTATGCGGGGGCAAAACTACATGTTGAACATAATTAATTTATTTTTAAATATTTGTGATCAGAGTTCCAAATACAGCAATGAATATTGCACAAGTAAATCTTAACTCTGTATTAAGTTCCTGAAATGTCAATAAGGAAGTATGAAATTTCTGCATTAAACCCTTGGTTTCATAATCAGGATCCTCATACCAAGACAATTTGATGACCCGCATCTTATTACCATATGTATGAAAAGAATTAAATGCATCTTCAGCGTTAAGATTAAAAGATATTCAGATTTGCAGTGAGTGCATTAAAATACATGAAACCTAACAGTTTGTATGAGGTCGTCCAAAAAACGGATCCTTAAATTAGGCAAAACTGGTAGAAGAAGGGCACACAAATTCACTTTTGTATTGCTATTTCTGTTGTCAGCTGGCACAAAGAGGCGGAAGTTTCACAAGCAAGAACTTTGCCAGAAAATTTAGCCAAGTACGACTCAGCGAACGTTTTCCAGACTCAGTGTTCAGTGATAAGTTGAAAGGATCGCAATGTTCTTTATAATCATATTAGATTAACTAATTTGCCATACTCCCAGCTGATGTCCCAGGTTTTATGCTAAACTTAAACACCTGTGAAGAGGAAGCTCCAATATAGCTCAAGTGTTGGCTTGGCATTCAAACTGTTTCTTATTCCAAAGTCAGAGAAATCACATAAAAGTGAACTCAAATTGCATGAAAACCCTCTTTATTTTAAGCATGATCTTACGAAGCAGGCAGATTTTAGCTAATCCCCTCTTAAAAGCCTTTTTTGGTGTGAATTCTATAACACTGTAATGTAACCACACCTAAAACTTATATTCATCCTTAAATTCCTTCAGAGCAAAACAACCAGTTTCTTTCTACCCAGCTCTTAACTGATAGTCAGAATAGGTGATTGCTGCTAACTTTAGTAGAGAGCTGCTTGTACTTCAAAAATTTTCTTTCCCATATTATCTCCTCTAGTTTAAACTACTCTTCTTGCATTGTCTTTCATAAAATAATCAGTTTTGTTTCTTGTCTGTTCTTCTGATCGTTCTCTAATCTATCTCCTTTTTATGAGTGGTGTCAAAAAGCCATACAACTACAGCTGAAGCTCCACAATCACTAAGCCCTAGAATTCTCATTCAGATTTTAAATACTACATCTGTAGTACTACCCAAATCACCTCTTTTTTTTCCCCAGCTGCATGACATCAGTTTGTCTTTGTGTACATTCTACTGTAAAAGCCATATCCTTTCCTCCACTGTAACTTGATATTACCAATCTGTGTATATTCCTATACACCATTGACCAGCAATAGCAAAAATAGCATTGTAAATTATCTATTTATTGATTGTCACTACTTTTGTAGCCAGTCACACAAGAGTTCGTTTTTCCCTTTTTCCTTATTGCTACAATACAACTTCCAAGCTGAAAGAAATAAAAAATAGCCAACTTATCCCTAGCAATGAATAAACACAGCTAGGGTATAACTTGATACAACAAGGCAATGCAAGGTCAGAAAGGCAAAGTCATAGCTCATTTTATATAGTGCTGGCAATAGCCCTGCTTGGAACAGAAAGTACAAGTTGGAAGTTTCTGCCTATCTGGGATGCTTTTATGGGTCTTTTAAATAATTATTAAAGGTAATTCAGTGTTTGGAGAATGGTATCTAACTGTAGGTAATTTTTAACTACAGATTCACTGATTCTTGGGAAGAGTGAAGTCGCCTGCCATTTTAGCTAGCACATCTGAGATGCACTGATAAATACTGTTCACAAATTCCCTACATTTATTGTAATGGCATATCTCAGGGCTTGGCGTTGGGATCTGTGCTATTCAACTTGTTGTCAGCCATGTGAACAGCAGAATCAACCCCACCCTCAGCAATGTTTCCAACAGCACCAAGCCATGTGGTGCTATCAACACACTGCAGGTACAGGAGGCATCCAGAGGGACCTTTACAACTTGAGAGGCAGATCTGTGCAAACCTCATGAAGTTCAACAGCTTTAAGTGCAAGGTCCTGCACCAGGACTGGGACAATCCCAAATGCAAATACAAGCCGGGCAAGGAATGGATCAAGAGCAGCCCTGGGTAGAAGAATTTTGCAGTGTTGGTGGGCAAGAAGCTCAACACGAGCCAGCAATATGCACAAGTAGCCCAGAAATCAAACCACATCCTGGGCTGTATCAAAAGCAGCATGNGAAGGAGGCTACAGGAGAGCTAGAGGGGGAATTTTGCAAGTGTCACATGCAGTGACAGGACAAGAAGAATGGCTTTAAACTGAAAGAGGGTGGGTTTAGGCTAGATCTTAGGAAGAAATTCTTAGCTGTTACAATGGTGAAACACTGGAACAGGTTGTTCAGAGGAATTGTGGCTACCTTATTCTTGGAACTATTCAAGACTAAGTTGAATGGGGCCCGAAGCAACCTGGTTTAGTGCAAAATGTTCTTGTCCATGGCAGGAGGGTAGGAACTAGATGATCTTTAAAGTCCCTTCCAACTCAAACCACTCTTTGATTCTCTGATTCTGTTGACAACCCCAAATAGTACAGGATCTCCACCCCACACACAGCATGCTATCTCTAAAATAGATTCCCATAATTTGGATCATTCAAGCTATTATAGGATTTTCTTACAGGGCATTATATTCACCATCTTATATTCATCCCTCCTATTATGAACCAGGAAGGATGTTCTCTTGAGAACTACTTGCTGCACTGTTAGATACAGACAGGGACACACAAGTGATGCAATCACTAGTACCCAGTGGCAGCTGTCTGCAGATTTCTCCATTTCAGTGAGCTGGCTGTGTTCATCTTGAAGCCGGGGAAGTTGTGCAGCCCTGAAGGCCCAGTTGTGCATTTGGCACAGTGCACCTAATCAGGGTAACTCACATGGATCACCCCCTCCTCAGTATCCAATGGTCTTCTGGGCAGGCTTTGGCTAGTATACAGGTCACGTATTACAGGGTGCAGTGATGGCAAAAATATTATTTTGTTTCCTGTGGGTCTCGAAAGAAAGGTTTTGCAACACTGACCTTATAAGTCTGTAAAATTTCTTCATTTCTTCTTAGGAACATCCAAGAGAATCCTGACTCCTTTCCTAAACATTCTGCTACACTCTGCAGAGAAAAAAATTACTTGGGATTTTATGAGGCATATCATAAACATTATTATACCACAAAAAAGAAACAAGAAATGCTATTTGACCAACCTGCAATTGGATCTGAATTTAAACTATTGATAATTAATTTCCCTAACAGCAATTAAAACATGGTGCAACTTATTCACAATGGGAATTTGAAGGTAAACCATCCTGCCTGCCTCTCCCAGCACCCACATCCAGCCCATCATCGCAGAACCTGAAGCACTGTGGCTGAATCTGGGCAGGGAAGCACTTTCATCTCCAAATCATCTCCAAATCCCCATCTCCAAATGCCAGGCCAGACCAGAGAGCAGCCTGGGTGCATACATACATAGTACAAACCCAGAATTTCCACTCAATGTGCATACTCAAAGTGCTCAGACCCCTTTCTAGGTGCTTGAAAGCACTTCATCCCTCCCTAAGCCATGCCGGTCACTGTACGCAGCATTTTCCCTAGGAAATCACTTAGATAGAGGCCTCCTCTACTTAAGAAAGTGAAGAGACCTCTAGTATGTGCTTGACACAGACCTGTTCGGCTAGATTTCATCTTTGTGGCAAACAATGATTGATTTACAACATCCACAAGTGAAAA
>VZTT01057159.1:1611-19937 GCA_013400855.1 Buphagus erythrorhynchus
GATTCTTCTGTTATAGCAGGTAGAGCTCCTGAAGAAACTAGCAACTCCTTTCCTATAGAAAGCTGGAAACAGGAGCTGGTGGAGACCTTTTTTATCAGTTAGCTTATAGGAAACAACATAAAACTTAATCCAGCTGCTTGTTTTTAGTGATATCTTCCTGCTGGCAAGTTGTGGAAAATCCTGTCATTTCAGAACTAGGTCATTTCAAACAGTTAGAAAATACTCATATATTATGATAAATAACTTCAGAAACTAAAAGTTAGGCTATGACCAATGAAGGAAAGAGGATGTGGTATAAATGTCAGATCTTGACATATATGTTACAGAAAGATGTTACACACTGTGTGACCTCTTATAAGATGAGACATTTAATTTTTCTTCATCTCAGGTGCTTGAGAGGTCTAATCGTGGTGCTAATGGCTGTTCACCTTACTGAGATACCCTCAGACCAGAATTTTGGGAGGGCTAGTATGATGTGGTACACATGCCCTTTCTCAGATATAGATGTCTGCCCCAAAGAACTTCCAGTTTCAAAAGGTCTTAATTTGCTGTCATGGAGAGGACTTGTAATTCAAACACTCTATTAGGTCATTAGGAATTATACAGTAAGAGGGTTAGTAGTAATCATAACATACAAGTAAGCCTTTAGGCTTTAAGTATATGTTGTTTTTATTATACTGTAACTAGTTTACCATTATGTTTCCTTGTGACAGATTGTTTTCTTCCCTGTGGAACACAGCCATTGCTAATATTTCCATTATGCTAATAATCTGAGGGCCAATTATTGATATTGACATCGCAACCTTTTCGAAAAAAATGTACCATTCATGAGTCCATGCCATTAATTTTCCTAGAATGTGTTAATTTTTTTTTACCATTAGCATGCCAATTACTTGAATCTCCATAGACTACCCAGTTCCTGTGGATACTGCTGTCTGTCATTGCTGCTGAACACTGATTGCTATTCAAGAGCCTGTCATACCAAAGAATATTTTTGTAAAACCAAACTGGTTTGCTCCAGACACACAAGACCTAGGAATTCAGATGGCCAACCCCAGTCTCCAAGAACTAAACAAACCACACAGCTGAGCTCAGATATGGAAAACCCTGCAAACCAAACATCCAACTCAGTTTACACAGAAAGCCAAAAAGTCTCCCAGATACAGAGCCAGGACTGCCAGCTGAGAGTGGCTATTGCTAAACAGGAGAACATGCAGGCAGGAGTCGCTTACGTGAGCAAAAATTAGGCAAGAATATTTAAGCTGAAGCAGGGTTAACACAGCAGTGATGTAATCTGAATGACTCTGCAAAGGATTGCATATTGTCAAGACAATGCTTTTTTTCCCTCAGTGATCATGGAGCAGGAGCTCTGCAGGTGTGCAAAGAAGTTGAGGTGAGGGCAGCAAGAAGTCTCAGGTGGAGACATCCCCAGGCACATGGTAGTGTTCTCACAAGGATCTCCTCTTGGTTGCAGCACTCACAGGGACCAGTTAAGTTTACCAGTGTCCTCACCTGCCTAGCCTGAAGCTGAGCTCCAGGATCATCTCACAGTGTTTTCTGGTATTGATGGTCACCTGGGGCTGGAAACCCTGGGGAGCAAATGAAGAATGAGATGTGTGAGTGGCTGCAGAGGGAGGAGGGGAGAGAGCTGCTTTAATCACTGCCTGCTACCTTGAAAAGCCTTTGAAGGGAATGGTTGCAAGGATTAAAAGCTAATGTGATTATTTTAGCAAATTATGTTTTTGAAAAGAATAACAGGAGTAAGTTTCAAGCAGAAATATCTATGAGACTGTGAAACAATTTCCAAAGAAAAATGGTTACCAAAACTTCCTTGTTAAGAGTTATTTTAAACTAAATTGGTCAAGTAAACAGGGAGGAATTTATGCATAAAATAATGAAAGTAGTTTCTTCCTTAGTAAAAAAACAAAATAAACCCAACTCTAAGTATGTAGGAGTAGAAAGAAATATTCCAGTTTTAAGAACTTATTTGTATCAGAGGTCAGTGTCTCTTTACATAAGGAGGATATGTGCAATATTTAGATTCCTATTCTTTCTGCAAATTCTGAAGACCAGCAATGAGACATTTTGCAAATTATAGTAATTTCTTAAAAACTACAGTATGCATCATTCCTTGTGACCAGCACACAACTTTGCACAAATAACTGTCACATAACACGAAAAATGCACTATCTTGTCAGATGTTTGAAGACTCTTGAGGAACCTTTTTTTTTACATATGGCATGTTTGCACTACTTTTTTGACAAATTTGTCTTAATAGCTTAAGAAAAAAGGCAGTAATAATGTCCAAATTCCTTTAGAATTTCAAAGAAGGACCAGAATATTAAGGTATGTGTTTTATGGCAATTCCAGCACTGCCCATTGTGTAATTTTAATTTCTAACACATCCAGGGCTGTTCTGCATTTAAAATTATTTCTAATGTAACATGAAATTAACTGAATATAACTCAATTGAAACTAATCTAGTATAGATTTCCATTAGTACCTAGGAGCTACATGTTTTGAAATACACTCACCTAGCATATCAGCTTGGTTAGCAGGGAAGCACCTCTGAGCCTCTTTCACTGATGAAAAACTGAGATCCAGAGATACAAGTCACATCACCAAAATATGTAAGGCACATCTCCAAAAGCAGGTTATGCATTCAAAGAACAAACCTCAGAATTTTATGGGCTGTCAGCTCCTATTAAAATAATCAGAAATTAGGCCTGGGAATATCTGAATACCATAGCCTTGTTAATTGAATGTCACTAATATTATCACTTACAAACCCAGAGGGAGAAGGAAACAGGTACCCTATTCCTGTAGTCAAACCACTGGGCCTTTCAGTAGCATTTATTTTCCATATATGTTGCTAAAGGATAGTTTTTTATGTTAGAATGGCTTCCTGTGTTTTGCAGTACCTTATGCCTCTAAATCATTTTAACAAAAAATAAAAATTCAGGCCCATATGTTTCTTCAGTGCCTCTGAGGTTAAGCTGTAGTTGAGCAGGAATTGGCAGGATTTCAGTCTTGGTCACAGGTACTTAAAACCTCCCTAAATTCCATTTTAATCACATAAGCCCTTTTCTAGATCAAGACTTAATGTACAAATCCGTCTCAGAAATTTTATCGTAAGAGAGTGTCCTGGGGTCATGTAGAAAGCTTATAAGAGAAGAAATGGAAATTAAGTGATATACACAGATAATGTTCTCTGAATACTCTCCCCAAAAAATTGTTTTTGTTGTAATAAGCTAATGGTTATTTTTGCTGCTCTAAAATATATCAGAAAATTATTAGGAAGCTACTTATTTTCAGAGCAAATGAAAAATGCCATTCAAAAAGGGTTAGATATTTACATCCAAAGGCTGTTTTGTTTCTGTAGGTGAGGCAGGAAAATGCATTATTCCTGATCATATAGGCCATATTTTCTTCGCATGAAAATCAGGGTTTGGAAGGTCAGAGGGCATCAGGAGTGGAATTAGGATATCTCAGCGTGAGATATCCAACTGTGGCAACTGCGAATGAAAGGGGAGGTGAGAGGACAATCTGGAGCTGACAGCAGTATTAAAATAGGTGACACATAGCAGAGGGAGTGTAGAGCATCATAGGTCTAGATTAGGAGGCATGGCTGAACACAGGGAATGAGCAAAGTCACTTGCCATAATTACAAAATGCATAAAATGGGGTTTATGTCTCCTTTCAACTAAACTAATACAGCATTCTTAATGCGTATGTTATGAATACATTGATTATATAGCCCTTCCTTCACTGTGGAGAGTATAGAGATGGCACTTTATGATTTTGTGGGTAAGCAAGTTGAAAAGAAAACCAAAAAAAAGCGCTGATGTAAATTGTTCTTACCTTAGTTAGACCAAGGTGACAGTTACAATGCTTGAAGATTTCCCTTTTCTTTCTTAATAACCTGTGTTTATGAAAATAGCCACATCATCAGTGTGGTTAGTCATCCCATTTAACACCAGAAAATTAGAATCTGTTGATTGTAATGTTCTTTGCATAAAGCTGGTTAGTCTTCTAGCTGAATTTGTTTCTAAAACTTATCATTTGATGCTGTATCTTCTGTTAATGCAGGATACGTCGTTACTGTATTTAGGCTTTGCTAAACCTTCATTAAGTTCAGATAAAAGCTGATACCAAGTAATAAAATTATCTAAGTGCAAAAATAGAAGGAAAAATGGAGGTTGCAATGGTTTGGTTTAAATAGACATGGGAAATAATTTGTTTTCATACACAACATAAAATAAAGCTTCTCAAACTTACTTTTAAATGTAGCCTGTGGATTTTATACCTTTAATCTTTGTTAGTCACATCCTTTTCTTTCCAGTCCTGTGTATGAAGTCATAAACACTCTTTCATTAGAGAGGGGGAAAAAGTAAAAAATTGTGCAGTTAAAGAGGTCTTTGCATGCTTGTTTACTCTCAGAACTCTAGAAAGCAGCTTTTAAAATAAAGCAGAAAAGATGGCTGTCTGACGTGCAAGAAAGATTTATCTTCCTTCAAATACGTTTTAATGAATGTGGAGGATTTTAAACTCTCTCTGTCTCTGACTGTACAGCTTGCTATTCCCCTTGATAGCAGTTTAATTTCTGTTAGCATGCAGACGCTTCTGAGACTTCTAAAACAAACAAACAAACAAAAAAAAAGCCTGATTTTATAAGAAAATCTGTTCCAGTATCTTAATTTTGCTTTTATTAGTTGCTTATTGCTTGAGATCACAGGTCAATAGGCTCAGGGACCAAAGCAAAGGCACTGTGCTCCACGCTTCGCCTGCTATACTATTTGAAACTTCAAAAAGTTGCATGCTGAACACACACATCAAAGATTGGTTGGAGTTTTTTAATACAGTAAAGGTATATAATAGAGCTTTTGTCTTTTCTCCCAAAAGTTAATAAGCATCCTGAACTTTTAACATAAAATCCTGACATTAATTCAATGGGGCAAATTGAGTAAATCCCATGTTTTGACATGAAACAGTCTCTTGTTCTCATCAGATGGAAGTAAATATCCTGGTATTTTAGGTCTGGGACTATGAAAATGTCGGAGCAGTTTATGCCTGTGGAAGGATACCCAGTGAAGAAATATCATCAGTAAAGAAAAACAGTGGATTAATTTTGTGATAGTACTTGGTTTTATCATCCCACCTCACATTCAGATGTCATTCAGGTAGTTCATGCAATGTGCATCACAAGCAGTGCACATTTCCACCTGCAACATCAGACAGGGCAGGTAGGAACGACAGAGTGCCCTGGTGCCCTGTCTCAGGTTTGGTGGTGGCACTGTATTATCCAGCTGACATGGCATATTGCCACGATACAGCATGTACGTGGTGTCACTGAGCAAATGTGAAGAGTCTGTCCCGAGGGACTGAGGAAACGCCACAGCTCTGCACCTGCTGCTCCTCCATTCCTCCTCCCAGTCACTGCAGGCTGGGGAGCTGAGAGCTTGAAAGGTGGTAAAACCTGGGGCTCATGTGGACAGGTTGCAGCGGAAAGGGGGCAGAGAAAATAATCAGAACTAGCAATGTAGGAACTAGCAATGTAGGAGAGATGCCTCTGCTTCAGCCTTGGCAAGCCTTTTAGTTTGAGGGGGGAAAATTAACAAATTCTTCATGCCAAAGTTCACAGATACTCTGTGCCCAATCTTCCCATACTTCCTTGGCAGTGCTAGAGGGCAGTGCTAGAGTTGCGAGAAACTCAAAATTGCTGACCTTTTATGTGCCATCTCATGAGCCATCCTTAACAAGCCAAAATGAGAGGGAAACTACCTTAGATACCAACTATGCTGTCAAAGCTTATTGCAAGGATTTGTGCATCTTCCTTTGAAGCAGCTGGTGCTGGTCACTGCTGCAGAGCAAACCAGCTGATCCCATGTGGCCATCCTGCAATGACTAGCTACTGTACATATTGGGACTGCAAACCTTATACAACATGTGCCCATGTGCTAGAAATTTTCCCTGTGTACATTCAAATATTCGCGTCTCTGCTACTGCCAGGATTAAGTATATCTAAAAGCAAATATTAGGAGAAACTGAACTGCAAATTTGGCAAGAAAAGCAGCTGCCAAAAGTGAGATTGTGTCTTTTTTCTCCCTGTAAACAGAAATGTAGTCCTCCACAAATGCCTTGTCAACTCACCTCCCAGTTACATCCCAAAAGCTCATTTGTGCTTCTCACCTTCATCAGTTTTGAGCTTTAGCAGACTTCTCTTGCAGCAGGTAGAAATGTATTTTTATGATCACAAGAACTCTGTGGGACGCACACAGACCTTCAGAGAGAATTTGACTAACATTGTTGGCAGATTTTAGAGAAATTTGTGCTTCATGACACGCTACCACAAATATTCACTGCTTCCTTGTGGCCTCCACATGTAAATTTTCCTCTGAGGTATTTCATTAAAATAGCTATCAAAAGGGGGGGGGGAGGTTAAGGATGCAAAAGGGGAGGAAAAGAAGCAAAAAACCCCCAAAATATGTGGTATAGTGATAAAAGACAAATGAAGCATGGTCTTGGGCAGTGAAAGGGTTAATTAGGAAAGAGTTACAAAATATATCTCTGAGGTTATTGTGAGCTCAAGAATGACTTCTTTCTGAAGGATGAAATTAAGTTGTGCTAGACCATCACTTTGATTTTACCGATCTAACTAAGGAAGATGTATTATTATTTTCATAGTAGGGGTTGATCTACTGAATTACACATTGCTGATCTGTCACTCAAAATGACAACACAGACAAGGGATCTTCTTTGATCTCGAGACAGTTGGGGTTTCAGAGAGGAGTCCACCAGGAAGATAAAGTTAATTTTTCAGGTGTTGAACCTCAGAACATCCCTAAGGGAGGAGGGTATTACAGAGTATATTTTTAAGTCATCAGTGAAGACCATTGATTTGCCTTCTAACAGCTATTATGATAAGAATCTGGTAAAGCTTAGAAGCCAATTGCCAACTGCATTATTACCACTACATCTCAGTTTAACTTAATTTACCAACAGTATAAAAATAAAGCAGTTAATTCTTCATATAGGCCAGGCTGGCCAGATCTTCAGCTCATTTATACCAAGCTCTCTCCTTTAAGTTCACTAGTTATTCTGCTTTGCAACATTTGAGGACAAAGTCCTCTAAGTACACAATATTGCAGAAGATGTTTGAAAATATAGGGGATTATTCAAAATTAGAAGTAAACTATTTTTTCACAAATATTTGGATGATAAAGAGTAAATGAGATTGTCTGGAAATGAGGCAGCAGATTTACCAAAGCAGGCTATATAGAACAGTTGGCCAATTTAGGCTTAGGTCCTCATTCAAAGCATCAGGACTCACTATGTAGTTTTCTGTTCTGGTGGCATTTGCAAGCAAATATTTATATGGGAGCCTCTTGAAGTGTGAATGTACTACTGACAGCATGTTAAAAAAAAATAGAAACTACCTGAACTCTTGACAGTTGAGTTTTCTCAGCTCAGTTTGCAGAATATTTTTAACCTCTGGCTTCTTAACTGTCAATTAGATTGATTTTCATAATAAATAGCAAACAATGGAAGAAGGGTGCAGCTTCAGGTTTCCACACAGGATGTGTAAACCTATTTGTTCCGACCATGGACATCTCTGTTTACCTACTAGGACAAATTAGTAATTGTAACTGTGTACAATCACTCAAATTTTCATGTAAGTTTTTACAATTGCAATATGCAAAGAGGTTTTCCTTAGACCAGTACTTACTCATGGAGACCTCCAACCACAATGTGACTCCCAAATCTGAGCAGCTGGGGCTAAGACAACAAAAAAATCAATGTTTCTATTCATCTCATGTAAATGACAGGACTTCAGTGTTTGGAGAAAAGGGACATCTCCAAAACAAAGGGCATCATCTGTAGCTGGTGCAATGGAGGTGTGGAAGAGGAAAGGGCAGTGGAGGTGTGTGCATTGTGTGTGGAGCTGTCACACCAGCCAGGGCTCTCTAGCAGCATCCCTGCCCAGACCACCTTTTCTCATAGCACTAATGGTTGCTGAGAAGCAAAGGGGACTCTACCCAAAGGTCACTTTTCAGAAACAAGGAAGAGAGGAAATGTGTGCAGAAAATCCATGCAAGAAAATCTGAAAAATATTAAAATGAGATTTAAAAGCAAAATAGTAGAATGATGCATATTTCTGTGCCCTTATTGTTCCCTGTCACACTTCTACACAAGAATAGAAGGATATTATATTTTGAACAAGAGTTATCAGCTTGTGTTTGAACAAATTAACAAATACATTCTTTTAATTCCAACATATACTTTGTTGGGGCATTACTGCTGAAATTCAGTAAAAAAAGTTCTGCAAGAGTCTGGAAGTAGCTTTTTCATGTCAACCATGCCTTGGCTATCCCAAAGTGTGGAGATCTTTCAAACAGACAAATGTCAAGTTCCTGAAGTTCCCACTCATTTTCTGTTGTATTTTTATATTTTTTTAGCAACACTTGTCTTGAAATGAGCATCAGTCTGAACCCTACACTTTGCAGTCCTGATCTCATACCTGGTCAG
Source organism: Buphagus erythrorhynchus (assembly GCA_013400855.1). Lineage (NCBI taxonomy): Eukaryota > Metazoa > Chordata > Aves > Passeriformes > Sturnidae > Buphagus > Buphagus erythrorhynchus. The sequence goes on from VZTT01057159.1 coordinate 10,138, forward strand.
CCCAAACTTCTCCTGCCCAGCCCCCCGGTCCCTTAATGGACATAACTGTTCTCTCTGTCTGCTCTCATCTGTTCTACTTCCAACAGCTGAACCCAAATCCTTTACCTGAATTCTCACTCATCCCATTAAAAGTTATTTAAATATAGTGCAGATGCAGAAATTTCTATTCTTGGGGAGATTACCAAACAACACTCCTGATGCTCTGAGCCAGCCAGAGGGTATGAGCACTTCCACATCTGTAGAGCTATGGACCACAGACATTTTCATATTTCTGCAAAATAAAGAGCCCTTCACACATATTGGAGAAAACTCTTAATAAATGGAGGCAAAACATGTTTTGTTTTTCTCTCAAAGGAGTTCAGTCTTGAATGTACTAAGACAATATTTCCATTTCATCTGAGTTTTAAGAGGGATAAAAGGCAGTATTTACAGCTTTTGCCATGGGGCCAGTACAAGATGTGAAATAAATAAACAGTTTCTGGTGGGTGATGATGCCTGGATGGATTCAGTCCATGGATGGGGTCAAACAACCAAAGGGCTTCTTTACCAGTGCCCTGTTTGCTGGAAGCCAAAAGCCACCATCCAGGTGGGAGGTCGTGTCCCACAGTGAGCAAGGGCAGACAGGCAGAGTATGAGGACGAGGTGCAGCATCCCTGCAAAGGTGTCCTGGCTGCACGCCTCCCACAGCATCCCCTGCCAGCTCACTCACAGACCAGCCTTGGCAGCAGGCTCACAGGGGTTATTTAGGTGTGTTTCTGTCTGGGGTAAAGATGTTATGGTGACAAAATAAACAAACTTTGCTTTGGTAATGATGTAAAGAGGAATTAGGAAAAAGCAGAACAAAATAGTAAATGTTGCTTTAGCAGAGGGATGAAATAGAGCGCAGAGCACTCCACCTTGCATGACAAGCATCCTTCATCATCCCTAAAAGTAAATAATCTCCCCTTTTTAGTTTCTTGTCCCACACTCTTAGTGATGAAAGATATTTGTGCCTATTATATTACATGACAGTGCACAACTCACCAATAACATTGAGTTGAATTGGAAAATACTATTACTGGGATTTTCAAAACCACTCAGTTTTTGCCAATGGTGTTCTCTTTTGATGCCAATGAGAATTGCAATTGTAATGAGAAGGACTTCCCACTACTTCTGCAGAAGAATCATTAAACCAGGAGTGAATACATTGGCAGATCCCAGCTGCTGATACTCCATCCCCATTAATTCTTTATTTAGCAGGGAAAACACATAAATCCCTCTGCTGAAACCACTTAATCATTTTTCCCTGATCATTTGGCTGATTTCTTTTGGAAGACTACACAGATTTATGTTGGGGGTTAAGGGAGACTATTGTGTTCTTTGCATTCAAGCAGAGACAAGGCTTAGAGCCCATGAAATTGCTTCCATTACTACATTAAAGAAGGAAAAATATTGCAATAAATGGGATCTAAAATATTGCAATAAATGGGATCTAAAACTCTCTACATCTTAATTCATCTCCAGAATAAAGGATGATGTTTGGCCTCTGTATTTACACCTCATATCTTTCATAACAAAAGCAGCTTTGTCCATAGTTGCAATATCCTGTTTTAACTCACTATGGCCAAGAAGAATTGATTAAGTGAAATCCTTAAACAACATAGGATTTTTTATTTTCTGTGCTGTTTAGCTTCATCTTTAAAGATGAATTTTGAAGAGCTATGTTATTGTTAGATTTTTTAAAGTGCTTGAAATCCATGATAAAATTGCAAGAATTAGCAGCATTATCAGTCTTCTTTTAATGTGAAGACTTCTGTGCTAACGTATTGAAAATTTATGCTACTACAAAGAATCTAAGCTTTTAGTTCTCCCACTGTCCAATTTTGCATTTCTGAACACTTTAAAGTTTGATCTTAAATTTACTACTTTTTACAGTTCTTTTCCTAATAGTTTACACCAAGCTTGAGTTAAATTACTTTTGGTCTTTATATACCTTTTGGATATATGCTGGGATATATTGGTGGGATTTGAAAAAAGAGATGTAACAAATGGTGTGATGCAACAGTCCCATCTTCTTGCTTCACCTGCCATGCCTTCTCAGGACTTGTAATGAAATCTGATGTGATGCTTCCTTTGATTCAACACGGCTGTGCAGTGTTGATCATCTATTTGTTGACTGTCCTACAATATCACCTTTTTTCTAGGCACTGGTCCCAGCCCTGAGGTTCTTCTGTTGCTTTTCCATCTCCTCCTGAGTACTTCTGAACTTCAGAGCATGTTACAAGCCTATGGGGTTTGTTCAACAGTTATTTGAGTTTGTAGTTTGCTGATTAATAAGATTTTCTATCAGTTGTAGTAGTGCAAAAAGATCTCATACAGACAGAGAGACTAATTCCTCTTTTCTTCCTTTCCTTTTCCTAATTTCCAGTGCAGGAAGACTCAGCAGTATAAGCCTGCTAGCACCTCAAAGGCCTGCTGAGAAAACCAGAGACAGAACAATAATACTGCACAGGCAGAACTGGTGGAGAGGCTGAGAGGAGCAGATGAAAGAAAGAGACCAGAAGAGATTCTGCATTCTGGTGGGCAATACAGTTCTCCAACAAGGACCCTGCTCAGGATTACAGGGAGCTGTGGTCATCCTCCAGCAAGAAGCCTCTAACACTGGCAGGGCTCCTGAAGGGAAGAGAGATGAGAACAGGGGCAGAGCTGAGTGACATCTGTGTGCACCAGGTTACCATGGCTGGTTCAGGGAATTGGCAGAACAGGAGGAGGCTGCACTTTTCAAGGACTTCAAGGCAGGTCAGACATAGTCACACTAAGTTTATAAAACTACTCAGCTCACAGGAAGTGATGCAATGATGGGGCACTTCTCCACAGGAATGTCCCTTCTAAATGACACTGGCATGTGGCCCCAGCTGTGACAGGGTGTGTGTTCCCAAGCCAAGCACCATTTCCCCCATGCAAGTCCCCTGGTACATAACCTCTGCAGTCACACACAGTGAGATGTCATCCTCTAAGGGCCCCTTGGGAGGCTGCTTAGTGAGTCCAGAAACTTGGAGTGGGGTTTGAGCCAGTGCTATTCACTTATTCCAGGAGGAGCCTCTAGACTTTTGAATAACACATTTGTTGCTTCCTACAATGGCTGGCAGTGGGGTAGAACTGAATACATGAATAGAATTATATTTGATGAAATATGATATGACTTCTCATCTCTGAATTGATATGCTGTCCCTCTGAGTGGTTCTCTGCATTTTTATATTCCCAGAACAGTGTTTAGATATTACATTGACACACACTTTTGAAATATTTCTTGCTAAATCACAGTTGGGAGTCATGGCAGTGTGGCTCTGCTTAATGAAGTGGGTGTTTTTATTCATGAAAGCCTATTGTTGAGATTAGAAAATTTTTAAAAACTTTTCTGCCACAAGATCTACTGACCAAAAATTTTGTTCTGAAAAATCTCATGCCCTCAGACATCATCTTAAAAGTATCCTACTTACTCCGGAAAATCTCATATTTTCTATTTGCATGCCCAGTTGATGGCATAGGAAGTGGCAACAGGACTTCAAAAAGTCCTTTCTCAAAGATACCTCCTATGGTCCTACAAGGCAGTGGCACGGCCCTGCTCTGAGAGGTGGCAGTTGGAAAATCAAGGCTGCTCTGGAAATTATCTGATTTAGGATGCTACAGCCAAGCTTTTTATTCCATTAGCAGACTGGAGAGGATAAGTAACACCAAGATCCTTTGGATGTCATGCCAGAAGCTTGCTTAAGGAGCAATGTCTGCATCCACTTTGAAGTGAAGTTTTTTGGTTGCATTTCTGGCTAATAATAACAGGAATAAACAGCGCGTGCTTTCATCTGGAGCAATCCTGAAAAGACTTGTTCAAACATTGGTGAAATATAACCATGCATGCTACTTAAATATAGCTGACAGTTTTCCTCCAGCAGCACTATATGAGACTCAGTAGGGAAGGAAAAGAGATGACCTCCCATTTTGGAAGCAAAGGGTGAGTCATTTGAGGTAGGCAGGGTGTCATTAACAGTGTGGAACATGTCCAGGGCCGTATGCAGCAAGTCACCACACCGAGGCAAACGGTGGCAACCTAGGAGGAGGAGGAAGAAAGAGGAAGAAAAAAGAAACTGCTAGCTGAAGTATGGACTCAAATTATTGTTTTCAAAATAATCAACCAGTGATCAATTCAGCACACGGGAGATGGAAGGATTTGGCACAGAGAAGAGAACAAATACTGACTTGTGGACATAAAGCCAACTCCCAGCTTGCATTCTGAGACAAATCTTATGTGAGCTGAGCTCAGCACCTACAGGACTTCAAGCTATTCCAGGGAAAACCAATCTCTCCATGCACATACAAACCCTTTCTTTACTCAAACACCCAAAAATGCAGTCAATCATGCTCTTGTCAGGAAAATGTGGTGCTGCTACTGTGGTATCTAGCAAAACCTTTATCCCCTGTGACATATCAGCTGCATATTCACTGTCTTTATATTCTCATACATCTGAGTCAAATTCCTTAAATCATGCAGTCATTGAGACTGTGTGTGAGCTATTCTTGTTTAACAAATCCCACAGTCAGGCAGTTGTGCGCATGGGCAATGGCAGACTGCCACTGCATTCCCACAAAGGGAAAAGCAGCTATTTTTAAAATGTGTGAGATTAAAAACTCTGAATTGTAATTTTTGGTAGCATTTTTATTTATAAGCTTTTCAATTACAATAATTGTAACTGTAAAACAAGAAAACATATTAAAAAAATCCGATGAAATAATTTGAAACCCTTCTAAAATAAATGTCTTCATATATGTATACACAGACATGTTCACATATATAATATAAATGTATAAAGAAAAGTATAGCTTTTATTTTATATATCTCACATTAAAGGCATCTGTGGCAAAGTCTTTGGCTTCCTTCCTTTTCCTTTGGCAAAATATTTTTCAGGTACCTAGAGTGTAATGAAGGTGTTTTCTAAATAGAAGGAATATCTTTACAAAGTCCATAAGGGCACAGCAAATAGGCAACTCACCCAAGTATATTGAATAGCCAAAGAGCAATATGTCTGACACTAAGAAGTTCAGTTCACAATCTGGAAATCCCCACACTGAGTTAGAGAGGTAGAATGTTTTTTAAGGCCACCATTTCTCTTTCAGAGTCAATACAGCTGCGGTGAAGCGTGCAACTCAAATGTGTTCCTGAAATATCCCGGAATGCAAAAACAGGAGGCTGGATGAGTGGCTGCAGTGTTTACTCAGGGCAGTGCTGAACCAGCACTAGCCCAAGTCGTGAGTGTACCAGTGTGTGCTGTTTGCAGCTGAGTGTGCAGGCACCTTCAGCCCTGAATGGGGCAGCACCAGGCAAAGGTCTCTCTGTTAATGAGAAGCTCATATAATTGTGTTCAGTAGAAGATAACTAGCAAGAGAAATCTTAATATGCCTTGAAAAAGAGGCTGTGGCTGACCATGAGTAGAAATACTGAGTTTTTCCATTTTGGTGTGCCTACAAGCTACAGCTGGCCATGCAATATCAATGAGCTTTTGTTTTCATGTGCTCAGTTGAATACAGGCTTAGGCAATGCTGCAGGGCCATGTCCAAGGTAGGGCCCCCACTGGACACAAGTGCTCTGCATCTCTCTTTGTCCTACTACTGCCATCTAGGGCAGGATTCAGGTGCCTAAACATGGTGCTGGAGAAATGCCTGGAGGTAGCCAAGAGATTTGCCTAAGGAAATCTGCAGCAGGGTTCGAGTGGTAATGGTTGTCTCTACTGGGCCAAAGCAGCTCTTAACCAAAGTTAAGTGCAGCGGCTGTTCCCAGAGCAATGAGAACTGAGATGCTAGCAGGTATCTGCCAAGAAGAAATTCAGAATAATGGTTAGTGAGTAGAGAGAATGCTCATCAGAGGAATATCTTCAAGATGCAAATGAAATATGGTCTTCATGTAACATTTCTGCAGAAAGAAAATCTTTGGGAAAATCAAAATTTATAATTGGGAGAATACTATACCACTGCTGCAAATTATGGGAATAAAGTTTGTCTCTTGGCATACTAGTGTATATATATATATATATTTCTACAAGGGTGTATCTTAATTTGAAATAGCAACCCCAAGTCCACTGGCTACAACAGTGTTGTGATCTATGTGCGGTGCACTTGATGACACAAAACACCTCTTCTGTGTGTGGGAAGGTCTAGTTAAAACACTCTGCTACATATTCCCTCAGGGCTGTGACTGAGATATCTGTGTTGGCATGCAGAAACTGCTTTCCCAGGCAAGTGTGCTCCTGTGTGCTTTCTATCAGCAGCCAAAAAATGGGGCACCAAAGCAGCACCAGATTATCAGCATGAAATTCAGTAAGCAATCCCAAGAGCATGGGGTGATGAGTCATTATGCCTATGTAATGTGGTTATCTCTGATGCTGCCTCTACTCCACTGCCTCTGATGCTGACTCTAACCCAGAACTGCCTCATTCCCAAAACTGCAACTCAGAAAGCTCACATTTAACAGAAGGATTGCTATGAACTGAATATAGAAAAGGAGGACTGATGCTCCATGCTGCCCTTCAGCTTCAACAGGTGCCCCAGCCAATGCTGGAGGGAAGTATGCTTAGAAGGTACTGTGATGAGGGAGAATGTACTTTTGGTAAAATGTTCTTTTGAAAGAGGTCAGCATGAGTTAGCTTATTTGGATAGAAGTCTTGTTTCTGAATGAAGCCTTTGACAGCCTTTTTGGTCTGTAGTAATCGTAAAGAAATCCCAGGAAAGCTTTTCCACTAGAAGCAAAATCTCATCTCATTCAAAGCTAGGGTTCCACAAGAAGAAGGATGTGCCCCAGAAGATGGCACAAGCCATGCCAGATCATAGAGTTGTTCTGAATTATTTAACACTAAAGGGGCCACCAGGTTTAAGCCCTGTATGAAGGTGCAGTAAATAATGTAACCAGCCTCAAAGACATTACTGTTGCTTGTGTGGTGCCTTAACACGTGCACAGTAGTTACCAGACAAATAAAACTGATATGGTTTCAGCCTGGAGTAGTTTCTCCTAGACAGAGCACACAGCATTAAAACACAAGTCAGTAGGGGGCTGGAAAGAAAGCCCCTTCTCTGTCAAAAGACAGAGACTTTGATAGACTCAGGGAGTAGTGGTAGCATTATTCCCTCTATCTAACACAATCAGCTGTGCCCTCCAAAGTAATAATCCAGGAAATTTGCCAGGCTACAGGACATCTAAGGCTCTCTGCATAACTTCCATTTCAGAGAAAATAAAATAGCCAGGCATCCTTATGGCTGCAAAGCTGGTAGGTTCAAATTGATGGAGTAAAGCAAACAGAGGAATTGAAAATGAAGATGAGCTAACACCTTGGGGGGAAAAACATAAAAAATGTAAGCAATTTATTTTCTTTTATTCTTATTAAGAAAAATCCAATTGAAACATAATTTCCCAATATGTAAAACTGTCTCCAATACGTTTTCCCAAAAAACACACCCCTCAATGGTTTTATTGCCTAAAATCTGATAGAAACCTATACAAATCTTAAGAGCACATTATTGTCCAAAGAAAGGCTGAAGAAAAAAAGTTATTTTATTTTAAAAGAAAAGCAAAAACTCATTAATTGATTTAACATTCTGGACATGACAGAGTATCTGAATAGATGAGGCTCTTGTTTGGGGAAAAAAAAGTCTGCATATGAAACCAAAAAGAAAGAGGGAGACTTTCTAAGAAAGTGATTTGTGAAAAAAATATGTGTCCAGCAAGCATTCTTAAAAACATACTTAGATGCTCTCTTTCTTCTCAGAATCTAGTTTCAGTACTGTGGTTTTTCCTGCACAGTGTTTCACACAAAGCTGTCATCTATGCATATTGCTAGCTATACCAAAATACAAATATATTGAAATGGCTGCAAGGGTAAAAAAATATACCAGGAACCAAGGGGTAAATAAAGAAATTGCAGCCATATCAACATTATCTGAAGCTCAGGTATTGTGCACACAGAAATTTGCTACACAAAATCACACTTAAAAAAAATTTGAACAACTCAAGGTTAAAAAAAGCAGCTCAGGTAGACGTCTGAATAACCTAAATTGTCCTTACAGACATTCCATGCAATCAGCATACTATTAAAACATTTTAGTACCAATCACTCCTGCTTCAGTGACTTTGTTTTTTAAAGATATTGTCCTTTAATAAAATGATTCACCTTCCTGGTGCACTTACTGTGACATAAGTGTTATTTTCTCTTCATGTTTAGCAATATAGAATTGTAAACAAGTAATAAATCCATCTTTTTTTATTCCTCAAATATAACCTGCCCAGGAATTTGGTTTATGAAGCCCTTCACAACAAAAATGACAAATAAAATTTACTACAAAATAACCTCTTTGAAATCTAATGGTATCTTAACGGTTTGGGAAGGGAAGTAACAGAAGCTCAATTGTTTTAGGAGAAAAACCCACCCACAATGCCTTATTTTTAGTGAACCTATTTTTAGCATTCTAAAATTAGCATTAGAATAACAAAGTAGTAAACCAAGGTCCTAGACTACTTCATTATCTCAGTTATTAGCCTGACAGCCTAAGTGACTCGATTAAACATCAATGACAGAAGAGATGAAGAGTTTAAAGGTCAATAAATATGGTGATAGGAATCCTTCAAAGTAACCTTTGCTACAGACTTCTGGGGTTGAAATGTTGACAAGCTAATTATTCCTCTTCCCTAATTTAGCAAGCAGCTCTTGATCAGCTGGTCAGTGAACAGCTGATCACAATTGCTCATTTTTAAGTTCGCAGAGGTCGAACCCAACCTAAATTAAACCTGTAAACAGCAGAAATGAAAGCCAGATCCCGAGTAGTTGTTGTTCTTAATTGTACTGTTGTTGGAGAAAAATCTATTCCCAAGTTCTAAAAACTAATTATGCCACTGAGCCAAATTCTCATTCGCAGTCACATGGAATGAGCCACTTCACTCATGTCCATCCAGGTGGATGAGTCTTGAGAGTACAAAGCTTTAGTAGAATAAGTGTCTAAAGAAACAGACTATAACATTTTTGTTTGCCTTCTCAACCTCTTAATCTCTCATAACCTCTTTGTTTTCCCCATTGAGTGAGGATCTCAACAATTACCCTGAAAGATATAATCTAAATCCTCTATGAATTCAGAGGACTGCAGGTAGAAGAGGGCAGATAAAGGTACCATGGTCAATGTAAAACATTCATCGGCCGGGTAGGAAACACTTATCTTCACGGCATCCTGCTTTGGCTGTGGTGTACCAAAGGAACGGCCACGGTGGAAGAAATCTCCCAGTCCTCTTGTTCCTTTCCTGTCAGGGAAGGATTTGAAGAAAATCCTAAAAGCTTTCATAGGAAGCATGAAGCTCCTTCAGTTCCTCACTAGCCTGTTATTAACACTGTTTGTCTCCTATTCCTGCCATTAATGACCTTGCAACTACCCGTATCAAAAAGCAGTGTATTCTTTCATACAGATGTATGTCCTGTGGTGGCTTTTCAATAGCTCTGCTGGCCATTTGTGCTAGCTGCCCCCCTTTTATATAAAGGGAATTTGAGATTATGTTTACATACAAGTACAGATAAGAAGTAGAAAATGTGGCAGTCATAAAAAGAAAATGAGCCACATGCAGCAGAAAAGAATTTTACATAAATTTCTCTAAAGCTTTAAGGCTGCATGAGGGTTGGTAAGCACAAGAGAAAATAGAAAAGCAAAGAATATACTGTGCAGAGCAGGAAAGGACATTGAAGCATTGACAGAAGTAAAGGGATCCCAGGGATGCAAGGATAAAGCAGTGCAGGGAATAA
>VZTT01057159.1:20035-42036 GCA_013400855.1 Buphagus erythrorhynchus
AGTTTCACTGAAAAGGCTGGAGGTCTTCACTGGGACTGCTGAAAAATTACATCTGAGTGGAGAAAGCACTATATTAAACTTTGATAGCTTTGTGATTAAAAATTGTCAATAAACTGCACCGCATCATCATGAATTATTCCTTCTGTTAGATAAAATAACTATCAGTCAGATTTGCATGCAGTAAAATTAATATATGCCTGGAGATTTATGAGTTTTCCACATTTTTCAACCTACTTTGTTACTGAAACGAAAAATCTGACTCTCTGATATCACGTGTTTGTTCTAAAATCTATACAGCAGTAAACTAGTGCTTGGAGGTGTGTTTGTGTCTAAGCATTTTCTTAGATATTATAGACTCAACCTCTATCCTATGGAAGGAACACAAAGAGGCCTGAGTGCTCACAGGTGGCAATATTTCTCCACTCACAGCCAGTGAGTCCCAAAGGACAAGAAGGCAAAATTTGCCTGTATAGGGGTATAGGGGACATCAAACGCAGAAAAACAGAAATGTGGTAGTAAATTGGAGCAATACTTCTGATCTGCCCACCCTTGCCTCCTGGCTATGGACAGCTGATGATGCTCCTTCTACACAGCTGGACTGCAGCTCCTTGTCTGGACTTGGTTGTTAGTTTGCATTGACTCTGTCCATACTAATAAATTAAATAGCCCTGAAGAATGTTTCCAGGCACTAGAAATCAATCATTCAGCCCTTTAAATTGTCTGGGGGGTACTGACAGTTTAATAGCACGGACACAAGCCATCCCATGCCAGCCAGCCTCAGAACCAGAAGAGCCCTGGGCACATTGATGCTGCCCCTTGCCCCCTGTTGTCAGGCTGAAGCCAAACTTGTCATAGTCTTGGTGTGGAGTCTGAGGACAGAGGTTGTCCCAGCCCTTCATGTTGAACTGTGCCTTTGCAGATCAAGCCCATGCTGTCTGGAGTTATTTGAGCCATTACAGTGATGTCCTGTTTACCCAAATTGGGACATTAAGGGTCAAAACTAATGCCAGGAGATCACAGAAAACCCCAGCTTCCCAGTAACAGGTACCAGCTCCCCAGCCTCTTAATCTCTCACAGCACTTGCAGCCCCATCCACATGTGTATTTACTACCACATTAGCACAAAGAGACTGCTCTGCACATAGAATGTCTCAGTGGGATGTTCTTGGCATTCAACCAGCCAGGAATGAGGAGCCACGGCTGGAATGGCTGCACTTCACCACCTGCAGCTGCTCCCTGTGCCCTGCTTCATCTCTAAGCCTCAGACCCAACTTTTTAGGAAACTAAAATGATCCTGTAGTAGAGTAAGAGAATTATAATGTCTCATGCAAAATGTAAGGAAAGGGGCATACACTGGTGGAATTACCAGTTTAGTAAGGAATATTTGATAAGGATCCTCTTTAGTTCTCACATGAGGAAAATTCTGCTTTGTTGACTGTCCCAAACCTCAGTGAAACTCTGGTCAACAAACCTACCTAAGCAGATGAAAACATATTAATAAGAAGCCCCCCCTGAACATAAAGGTCATTCTACTCATCTTTTGCAGTGTTCAGACATACAGATGTGCAAATCTACTTTATCAGAAAGACTTTTTGTCAATATTTAGCTGCCCCATGGAGAGGGAAGTAAGACAGTGACCCTTGCTATCAGAACTGCCTCTTCTTTCCATGCAATCTGGTGCACTTGTGCTCAGATCAAAGGCCAATTCACTCTCACATAGCCTTGACCCCTGTATCGCTGCTTCTTAGGTACAGGATATGAATTAGAAAGCTGTAGCAGCATCATTTTAGTGCTGTTTATTTGTTTGGCTCAAAGATCAACAGCTCTTTTATTTCTTTCCTCTCCTTGGCCATTCAGCCACTGCTGTGATTCCTGTAAGTGCATTATCATAACTTTTACAGCACAGCAGGAGCAACAGCTTTACTCCAACTGAAGGTCTCCTTCCACCTGTATGTATGTATGTAATACATGGCCAGAGGGGACTACCCCCAGCAAAAAGATATTTCTGATCTCCATTTCTAATCTCAGATGCTTAAGTCTCATCCCCAGATACTTTATGAAGTGATTTGGTTTAACTGAAAATTGAGATGGGAGCAGCAGCATTGGCAGAAGCTTAGCTCCTGTTGATACTGTAATTATTTTTACTGATCATTTCATTCACACGTGGTCTGCCCTCAAGGACAGAAGTGCTATTCACCTGGCAAAGATGGGGAAAATGGAGCTGATAGCAGCATCATTTTCAGAAAGAAGCTGTATGAGAAAAATCCCAACTGATTCAACTAAACCTAGCAAGCCACATAAACACGGTGAGTAAAACTACTCACTGGTAGTAAATTCCATCAGTTTTGCAAGAGAAAAGAATACTTTTTTGCTGACATAACCACTCAGTACCATAAATCACAAGTCTTTAGGAGTTAAAAAAATAATTTAAAAGAGACCTCCCCACAGACATATTTTTTCAGAAATAATATAACTTGTGTAATCACAGCCAATCCATTGCAAAAGAGTAGCGCACTATTTTTTTCTTCTATAGTATTTTTGGAAGTTGGTATTTTGTAGGCAACAAATTCCATTATTGTTTTGACAACATATGGACATTTAAAGTGCAGGCATTCTTGCATTATTTAAAATAATAAATTGACTCTTACTTTTTGGTTTGAAGGGGAATTGCCAGCCAAACTCTTATTGAAGTCTCATTGACAATCAGTTAATCAGACTCTGTATTTTGCCTGCTGGAAGGACATGGAAACTTTCAAGCAAAATATTGCCTCATTCTCAAGCCTGGATGTAAAAAAATGTTCAATTTACCTGTCTTTAAAAAAACAAAAACTCTGTCCATTTTCTTCAAGAAGAGCATATGCAGCTGTACTAAGAGTGACTAAAATTTTATTTGACAACCAATAGGGTAATTAGTAAATTAAAGCTTGTTTGTTTTGATGTCTGATTTATTTGAGTGACATCAGGATTTTCACTCTAAACTAACTCTTTTTTCTTTTAATTTGTCACCCACTGGATTTTATTCTTTTAAGTTTATTCTTCTGGAACACAGCTCTGCTTCCTCCCGCTGCAGAAGACCAGCAGATGTTAATCAGATCTCAGTGTTTTTTTTAATTTCTTAAAGAAATCTTGTATTGTCAGTTTTCTTAACACTAAAGACTTAAATGCAAACCCTGACTACAATATGTCAAGGGAAAGTCTACTTATGGAGGAAGTAAAGTTACATAATCTCATTTTCAATTACGTTTCATTTAGGGCATATTCTCATCATCACCCACTATTAAATACAAAGGTTCTTGACAAGGAACTCCTTGAGGAAAACATGTCATGTTTAAGGATATATAGCACACATGCTTTGTAAAGGGCCAGAAACCTTGTTTAAAAAACCCTAACTGCTCAGTGCTTTAATTATTCTGGGAGGAGCCTCTGCAAATCCGACCCATACAGCTCCCATTAGGGAAAGTCTGGTGATTACAGCTGGAGTACAATCCCCTTGTCAGTGCTCCATGCTTTCATGTCATGTGGCCTCTTTAGGGTGGGCATTCACAAGACAAATTTCCTGCTAAGAGATGGACATGTTATATTCAAGATTAAAGGAAGGTAAAGGACACTTCAGAAAATCCATGTTTTTGATGTTTTAATGTTATAGGCTAATTTAGTCCCTGGTGCAGGGCAGGGAGCTGTTGCTAAGATGAACTTCATGCAGTTTATTTTTGCTATACAGAAATGCACCCTTGCACGTGAAGCAATGCAAAACTGTGCTAAATTGACCTATGAAAGAGCTGTCACCTTGTTATTAAAAACAAATTTAGCTTCCTTGAAGGAAGTGTGATCTCAGAAAATGCCTGCCCAAAACTGGGGATGCATGTGACTGCTGGATGGGTCACATTGTTATCATAGGCAGGTTGGTGTCACACTTTCTGCAGAACAGGAGCCTTGAGGAAGAACGTCTGGGAAAGGAAATAGCTTTCAGACATCTCCCTCTTGCTCTGCTGAGGGAGCCAGCACATGGGCACCTGGTCCTGGGAAAAGGTGGTGGAAATCGATGGCTTTAAAGCCAAACTGAAGCATGTATAAATTAAGCAAGATTTTAAAACACTTTGGACTAAATTATTCTCTAGTAGATGTTTGTTGGCGTTTGTGGAGTTACACCCTGGATGAATCGGGTTCTCTGGCATGGGCAATGAATACTGCCTGACTTTAAATAGAGCATAAGCTGTTTGCAGTTGAGCCAGGCTTATTTCCTCATGGAAAAAAAATTTCCTTGCAACCTTTGTACCCCATGATTTTGTGTCCTTATAAATGGGCTGACTGAATAAAACAAAAAGTAGCAGGGTACCATGCTGTGTGTACATGTCAGGCAGACTTATTTAAAAGTCCTAACTTATGAGCTGGTTTTTTCCAAGGCCATAGATTTTCATTAGCTATTTGCTGTGTTAATAAGAGACAACCACAGCAACAAGTGGTACAAGTGCTAGCTTTGAAACACAGAGCACCTCTTAAACCAACAGAACTGGCAATAAATGATGTGTATATTCACTCATTTGGCAAAGGTAGAAGTTCAATTTATGTCTTACGGCCAGTTGACATATACATGACCAAATTCATCCCTAGGGCAACTCCACCAGCTTCAGAGGGGCTACTCAGGGAATGGATTTGCAATTTTTCTCTTAACACCACTTCATTCCAAACATTTTTATTTTTTCATGGGCTATTCAATACGGTCCAGCTGATATGGCAGAGAAACAGGACTGCAAAGACCTGTGTATTGTTTCTGGTTCTTCCTTTGTGCCTGTCACAATTACTATTTCTAATGTGTGGCTATTAGCTCCACTCACTTTTTGTGGAGCAGGAACTGTTTCTTATCTTTATACTGCACCAAAAAAATCAGGCTTTTGCTTCCTTAAAGACTTCTAAAAAGGCCATATAAAAATGCAAGACATTAACATTGAAAGAATAATAAGTTAGCCTGAGGAACAGCCAGCAGAATTAATCCAATCTGCTCTCTGTTGGGTTTTGCTCAGATTGAGGTAGCTGGCCCTTCTCCTCATCTACATGGTATCAGAGGATACACATGGGACCAGTAGGTAATTCCCCAATGCTTTTCTGGTTTTACCTTCTTGCTTCAAAAAGTTGGATACATCTCAGCAAGCATGGCAAAGTCCCATCTGGCTAAATCCTCCCTCATCCATTTCTTCATGTTGGCTAAGACAGAAAATGCACACATCTAAACCTGAATACACAAACATAATCTTGCTGTGAAGTCCCAGGAGGACATTTACTCATGTGCTACCATTTTCTTTGCCCATATTTTGCTGGGAGTCAGTACATAATACAGCTGATTATGAGCAATGAGCAATTTGGTGAGCTGAGGCCCTAGGAGCTGGCTGCTGAGAGCCCAGACATGGGAGGAGAGGCCTCTCTGCACCTCTGCAGATGTGGTGAGATCAGTGGACCTCCCAATCAACCAGAGTGGTAAAGGGTAGCAGGAGCTGGGTTTTTTGTTCACCTATCCTGCAGAACATGTCAAGGAGGTATGCTGGTGACCCAGCCAGAAGTATAGACCTGTCTGTGAAACCATTGCCACCAGCTGCAGATCTCACCTGAAACTGGAAAATGTGATGCCTAGGGATGTCTTTAGCACAAACACAGAGACAATAAAATTTTGACCAAGAAACACCCTCCTTTTCTGGTAAGAGCGGCAGCACTCTTCTTTATCTTTTGGTGCTTTATCTATTGGGATATTAAAAGGCTTTTTCTGTTGGAATATATAAAGTTGGGCTGCTCTTGCATGGAGACAGGTCATTTCTTTGTGCCACACACCCTGCAGCTATAGTCACTGTCATGGCTCTATATCTTGCTGGGACAGTATTTCTTAAATTCAGCCCTTAGAGTGTGATTGGTGAAGACAAAAACACTCAATTCAATGAAATCAGTCTGAAAATTCTAGAAGTAATTTGGTGTATTTTAAAATAAGACATTTAAAAATAAAATTTAAAAGTTTGCTATCAAAATTTTATAGTTTATCCAATTTCTATTACAATTAAATGAATAAAAGCAAAAAGAAAAATTAAATTCTCATTCTGTTATATATTCAATACTGCATGTCAATATATGTGATCTGCATTGTCCTTCTTTCATCCTGGTGTCATGCTACTCGGTCCAGCATGCTGTGAATCCACTTGGATTTTTTTTCCTGGGATTTTCTGGTTTTGTATCTTCAGAATGGATTTAGTCTTGCTGAATTTCTGCCTATTTCCCATCCTTGTGGGGCTGCAGAGTTCAGGGCCTCCCATCCCTCCCTGTTCTGCAGTTCCTGGGGAATATCCATGCCATGTCAAAGCTTATTTGCCCCTGCTGAACTGCCTGAGAGGCGAGGGACTGGGGCAGCATGCCTGCTCAGGCTGATACACTTGTGCTTTAAAATCCAGGGTAATAAGGAGAGGAAATGTAAGGCTTGAAGCTGTCTGCTGGCCATATCCTATGTGAGTTCTCCTTTCAAAAATTATTATGCTCCTTTTTAACATTAATTCCAAATCAAACACATTGGCGGATGCAGTTTCTGAAACACTGGTAGCTGAGTTTTTGTCATGTGGATGTGCTACTGGCAAAGGAGACTTCTGCATAACCTGCTGCAAATATATGACAGACAGCTTGTCAGGAAATGCTCAGTATAGGCAATGATTTGGGACTAATTTCATGGATGTTTTCCAGTTTCTATTTTCTCCCCCTGATCCTCCTTTCTCTTTCTCTGAACAAGAGGGCTCCTGAAATTTCCTGCTTAACATCTTTCACTTTGAATAAAAGATATGCTAAACATACCCCCTGCAGCTGGTCCTGCTGAAATTGCTCCTCTGGAGGGACCAGCAGATGATGTTGGTGGATTTGAGAAGGTCCAGGCAGGAGGGTTTAGCCCCCAGCACAGCCCACACTGAAGCCTGCAACCTGAAACAGCCCCTCCAGCTCTGCTCCCCACCTTCCCCTGGCACACGCGTGTGCACACACACATGCAGAGCCTGCGGGGACTTTAAATGAACCCAGATGGCTGGCACACAGGGAGTAGGCATCCTGGAAAAGTGCCCCAGGGCGCTCTGGTTGCTGTCATCTTATTCTACAAACCAAGTGCCTTCAAGATGTCTGTGTTGTTTCTTAATCGGAGATCACTCCCGTTTGGGCTCTTAGCCCCTTCCTGTTGGGAAATGTCAGTGAGGCATCAGAGAGATACACAAAGATTGATTTGACTCAAATCAACCATTCCCTTAACTCAGAGCTTGTAGATTATTATCCTTAATAAAGACCATATTGTAATAAAACCCAAATCAGATCCCAATTGAGAAACTGTACTTTCCCTTCTCCCGTGTGTGTACTGTTGTTTGATTGAGTGATTTGATTCTTGTGCAAAAGAAGTTAATTGTCTAAGAGTAATATAAAATGTTGATGAAAAGTGTGAATGTGATGAATTCTGATAACCAGTTTCAATTACTTTTTTCTTCTGTTTTTTTTTTTTCTGTTTCAGTTGTTTGAGATGTTTCAGTTGTACCAAACACATGTTTCTTTATTTCTCTATAAAAATATGCAAACAATTACCTGGCTTTGGAGACATAATTACAAAGAGGTTCATCTCTAAAAGGTTATTATTGATTTATAGGCTTCTTTAGTTTAATGGAAGACAGACAGGAATAAAAAGAAACTCTACCTTCCCCACAAATAATAGATGAGCTAGAAGGGTAATGTAAGATTTAGAACTAATTTTTATAAGATACACAATCTGCTTGTTTTGGGGGGGTGTTTCTTGCACATGCACAGAGTCATTCAGAAACCATAACATAACAAGGCTAGTACAGGCATCTTCTCCTGTGAGTGATTCAGCATGAGGCATTCTGACAGGCTGTGAAAGCCATCTATCACAGGGCTAGATGATAATGTTATCTGCAGATAACACTAAAGACAAAGTGTATGGGATAATTGGTAACACCAGACCTGGTGCTGGACTTTAAAGGAGAGGTACATGAGCAGAAGTGCATCTAAGAGGAAACTCAGTCAACTTGTGATCAGCAGCTACCAGCCAGCGACTTTGGAGTGGTTTGTTGGGGTTTTTTTAATGGGTGCAAATGTAGAAATAAATGTGTGTAGGAGGATAGAGCCCAGTTTCTGTACACCTGACTTTCTTCCATCTCTCCTTGGACTCTCAGGGAAACATCTCAGTGGCACAGGTGGGAATGGGACCATGCCCCCACAGAGGACACTACCTCCAACAGTCGAGGGTTTGGGCTCTTTTTCATATAATTTTTTTTGTGTGACTTGTGTCTGCTTTCTGATGCCATGAGCCCTTCAGGGCAAGGACTGCCATTTTGTCTGGCATGCACCCATGGCCAGTAGACTATGGTGGGACACTGGTGGCATCACCTAGTGGCTTGATGGAGCTGGATGTTGGTCCAGCACCACAACCTGCTTTCTGACTGGGCTTGTGTACTCATTAATCAGCAAGTCCTGTTGAAAGAGAGACACGAGTGTGACAGCCATAGGCAACAGCAGGGTTGATTCCCTCTTTTCTGTAGGTATTGAGGCAAAACAAACCCTGGTTTGTTTTATTTACCTGTGTGCAGCAACCTAGATTTGCTTTTAAACTCACAACCTGGAACAAATGTTAATTTATGTTATTGCAATATTATTCACCTTTAGCAACTGTTGATGCTGTATACGATCCTTCCACTTGGATTGAAACAAAACATCTCTAACATCCTGTGCTTTCCCCTTCCTGGTTCCAGCTCTCAGGTATGCACCCCACCAAGGCTTTGGGACTTTTGGGGGGGAGCTTTCTCATGCCCTGAGAGCCCTTGTGGAGAGCACACTTCCGCTTTATAATTTATAATTAACATTACTTGGTTCTGATAAAACTGCTTGTAAACAAACACAGTCTGAAGCAATTTTAATGGAGAAACTGATAAAATCAATAGTGCATCATATGCCCTGTGGTGTTAATTGCTCTTGATGTCCATTCAGCTTGCCTTGTTGCTCCTTTTCTGTCAACAGAAAACAACGTGGGAGTTTTCAGAATAATGGTCTTTTGTCTGGCAGCATTGCAGAGGGAGCCAAGAGCTCCTATCTAGCTGCTCTGGGCAGCTCCAATGCAGCCCCAGTGTGGCCATGTGAGCTCTGCTGCACCCCAAAGCAGCAGGATGGGGCCAGACAGACAAACTCTGTTTGATTTTAATAAATCATTTTTATTGTGGGTTTGGTTGCCTGTTGGAAATATTTTCTGTGACTGCTCTAGATGAACACCTTCCAGCATTCTGTACAAGCATAGGTGCAAAGACCTTTCACACTGTCCTTTTCTCCTAGTGCACATGATTAAGATCCCTGGGTTTAACCCCCTACATAGATATAATTTGTTATATTGTTCTCAGCAGAATACAAACCTTACTCCTTATACCTTTTGACAACAGTAAGCAAGTGCTGCTGCTGGACATTATCATAACTTAACTTTGGGCTTGCAATGTAGAGAATAAGAAGTGCACGATTATGTTTCATTTTACACACAATCTTATAATGAGCCATAATATCCACTTGGAGATTTTGCCATATGAGAAAATCAGACAAGCAACAGGTTTGCTGAAGAATTTTTTCCCCTTATGCTATATTGAATTACTGCTTCTCACCTGATTATACTCATTTAGTTTCAATTCTCAAAGGTATTAAGATTCCAGACCTTTCTCACAAACTACAAGCCAACTGAAATTATGGTTGATGAATAGTATTTAAGAACTTTGAAACTTAGAGGATCCATCTCATTGTCAATGAAATAGATAGTTAATTTCATGTCCTGTAGTTCATAAGATTCAGCTGTAAGAAAGCAAATTTAGAAAACATAATTGTCCTCAGTAGTTCCTAAGATTTTTTTTTTTTTTTGGTGCCCCCNCTCAGCAGTGGCAAAAGTATCAGTTACACTGCCCAGCAGCAGAAATGGCAACAGGTACTTTGTGTTTAAAGCAGCCAGAAAGCCTCTGATGGTATCTATACTTCGGTACCATGACACACTTCCCGAGGTATGGGAACCTGAGACTTACCTGAGCTTCACCTTAGTACTGTGTCTCCAGCTCAGCCTAGGCAAGCCAGCTGTATCTCCCTGTCCCCTCAGCTTTGATATGCAAAGCTTCTGCAGACAGACCTGGCACATCCTGCTCTGTGAGCTCAGTCACATTGTATATCAGTAAAAAATCTTGGTTTTACTGTCATGTAACCTGGGGAAAATACAGCTGATGGAATGAATGCCTACAGAATCCCTCAGAGGGAAAAGTTACTAACCTCCGAGTGGCCCACAGGGTCCTATTTTCTCCAACTAGAGCTGAGCTGTGTTTCCTTTTATTGCACAGCCTTAATAGTGATCATTGATCAGCACAGCCAATGTTATTTAATTTTGCTTAGGGCTCATTTTCAAATGCGATTGCAGTTACCATTTTGCAACTTATTCATTTTGCATCTCATGATAATAGAGAAAAGTAACACAAAGGATGTGAGTGGTGACACTGTGCAGCTGATGCAGTAAAGTGAATTAACAGCTAATAGCTGGCAGATAGCAGCAGATCAGTTGATTAAACAGATGGCAGTAGGCTTGACATTTGCCATCTACAAACTCAGAATATTGCTCTCATCTGTTCTCTAGGAAATACTTCAGGAAACAAAAGTTCTCTTTATGGCTTCAGTCTGCTAAAAAAGCAAACACTCTCCCTCCAGAGAATTGAAGAGCTGGTGCTTAGGAAGAGAACAGGAGAAAAAGCCATATTCCCAAGATGATATTTCTGTCAATAAATGGAGAACCTGCAGGATCAACCCCAACATTCAGAAGAGGCAGCTTCTCCCTGGTCCTTCCTCTAGCGACTGGGTGCTCTAAACTGCAGAAGGAATAATATAGCTGAAAAGAATGACTCAACTATTTAACTCCTTCCTTAAATGGAAACTGTTCAAATGCTTCCTTCATTTGTCTGTCCCAGTGGTGTATGAGAAAAATGGCTTGTGGGCTCTGCCTGGTGCCACAGAGATGAGAGGACGCACATGGCTCGCTGCTCCTCTCTGAGGATCTCTTTGTTCTTCCCAGTCCCTGGGGCACATGTTCCATGTGAGGCAATGACAGTTTTTGTTATCACACAGACATATCAGTTTCAGTGACAATCAGTCCCTTTTCAAAAAAACATTATTTCTCATGATTGTCTCCCTCTTGGAAAATGTGGCCTTTAAAGCCAAAGTGGGGGGAAAGAAGAATGAAGGGGAGACAACAAATGTCCTGGTGACACAGAAGTTAAATGGTGTGTTATGGGACAATCAGTCAATCGGCTTGAAAGGGTATAAATCAATATATGTGCACGCAGAAAGGAAACACTGGGCCTTACATTGTGAAAGAAAGAGGGAGAGTTTTGTCCTGCCTGTGCAGGTTTAGCAGATACTGAGAAGGAAACTGCTCATAGGAGAGGCATAAAGAGAGGGAAGAAGGCGGAGGAGAGGGGGAAGGGAGAAGGGGGAAAGAAGGTGAGGGGCTTGCTAATAACTACATGTTTTTTGCTTCCTTCCTAACTCAATGGTACATGTGAGCTCATGAAGCCAATAAGTTACGAGCATCTGATGTAAAAGTTCCCCCCCAAAATGCTGCTTTAGCAAAGACCACTGGGTAAACCATGTCATGACTAATTTCTGCAAATGCCTTGATTTAAGGCAGGCACAGGACCTGAAATTCACACCAGCTCTTTGTGTGCTGGAGTCACGCAGATACCAGGCTTGGTGAGAAGAAACTGCATACTTCCTATTTTATTTCACCACTGCTCGACCTGCTTTTCCTCAGACTTAAAATCATTTGCCAGGTCAAAATAAACTCTTCAGAATCCCAATGTGAAAAATGTACCTAACAATTCAACCCTTGTAAGTTGGGAATTGGAAGAGAAAGTGCAGTGGAGTCTAATTAAATTATATAATAAGCAGCTTAACTTGTGGTTTCACTTTGGTTTCTGTTATTCTTATTATCATAAGCACTGTAGCTGGCAAAGAGCTATTGAAATATGCATAGCAGAAATGACCAAACTGGAGATGTTTGGGTTTCACAAGAGCTTGTCTGTCAGAGGCTGGTTTTGCAAAGCTGAATCCAGAAGGGAGGTCAGGCTAATTCCAATTTAGTTCAAAATTTTCCTCAGAGGTAGCAATGAGTTCTACATTTGACCTATCTTTATTAAAGAAAAAAAATCAAAGGAGATCTGGATTTGCAAATCCTCGCCTGTCAGGTCCTGGTTTGCAAAATGAAAACCAGTGCTGGCTCAGGTTTGGGTGAAGCTATAATCCTGGCTTTAGCCTTCTCTCATTAACAAGTTAGTTGATATCGCCCAGAAGATGGCACTTCAAAGAAGGGATGGTGCTCCTGGCACCCCAGCAGTGTTGTAGAATGGTCACCCACCCCAGCACTCTGAGCTACCAAAGCTTGTCCTTTGTTTAAGCCTACTCTAGCATATGGCTACAGGAGCCAGATAAGCAAAGCTGCTGATGAAGTGGGTGAGGGGATGCCCAGATAAGCTGCCACCAGGGAGGGTGACAATTTACAGAGGTCAGCAGCTGCTGGCAGGGGACGGTCCAACATCTTAAGCCAGAACTATTTTTTGAGTAATAATTTCTGGTCTGTCTAGAATATATATGTTGGCTGAGATTTACACCATACTTTGCCTTAATTGTTAGTAAAGCTGTCTAGTATTTACATAGCGGTGGGCTCCTTCGTAAGTGAATGCTCGTAAATTTGGCTAATCATAACAGAGATCTTTCCAAAAGTTTGCTATACATCTCATTCTGCTATGGAAGCAGGTTGCACTGCCCACTGAAATCTGAATCTGGATCTAGGGCTTCGGTTTGGCAACATTTCTAGTTTTGAAGACTGTCCCATGCAAGAGTCAAGTAAGAATAATTTCAGTCTATTTAGTGGTCTATAAATCCAAGTGCCCCAAGTACCAATGAATCACTCTGTTCTCTGCCCCAGGGGTTTGACTATTACAAACAATGACTGAAGTCATCAGCAAAAGACGAGGTCACAGGCTGAAAGAGGAAAATATGCTTTTTCATTTCTAGAATAAAAAAATTGAATGCATTGTCTGAAAATGTCAGTGCATGAACTAGGCTAAATGGAAGCAGACTAAGTTGGGCTCTGACATCTAATGCTTCCTCCTCCACTCCTATTTTGTTTAATTTGACAGCTACTTACCAAGATACACAAGCTCAAAAATTCAGAGTAAGTTGCTAAGGAAGAAGTTTATCACATATATCCATCTTCTTTCCTGGCACTGGAAAGTCTAAGGGCTGAAGGTAGGGATGAGAAGGGAGAGCTCTGGGCTCCAACTTGGGAATGGCCCCTGTTTGCCACTGCAAACAAGGCACTTAAACCCTCTGCCAAGGCCTTTCTGTAGCAGTTATCTGCCTTGCAATGGTGAGGTGTTGCCTAATGAACAATTACTGCCTGGGAAGCACAGCAAGAGTCACAGAGCCAGCACTGAGCATGGGGTGAGCTGCCAAACTATGTAGGGGTTCATCAAAGGTTGATGATCTCCAGATCATGCTGAGGAAAAGCTATTTACCATAGACAGAATTGGTGATTCTCAGTCTCGGGCAACCCCACAGTTTCTCAGGGTTAGTTAAGAGAAAATAGTTTGCGTCTTATTTATTTTTGTATTCATATCTATATTCAGAGTTACACACATATATACGTATGTATATACATAAAGACTATCAATATAGTCAAGGTAAACCACTTTAAAAGACTTTCCACATACCATCAAGTAAAAGCATGAGCATTGCAGGCACTACAGAGCAGGAGTGACTTTAAGTAACTTTCAATAACCACAGGATTCTTTCTCCAGCTGGCAAATCAAATATGACCCTTGGAACTTAAATCCCCAGAGAATACAAAAAATGTCATCTTGTATGTAAATGCACTGTTTTCCCAAACTTTCTATTATGTTCAAGGCCAAAAGAGTTTTTAAAAGCCTCTTCTGTTTAATACATCATTTCCAAATGCTATGTGCATTAAGGGCTTTTACTTTAGGCTTTATCCTATAAATAGAAAAAATGCAGCCTTACTTGTCAAGCTGCCACAGAAGATATAGTGTTAGAGATCAGTCTGAACCAAACTTCAGATGAAACTTTGGTTCCAGTGAAGTGATTGTGTGTATTTTCTCAGTGGCTTTAGTGGAGCCTGCCCCTCCATTGTCTTGACAATCCTGAACTTTAAAATGGTCAAGATTTGTATCAGTGGCTGATGGGATTATTACTACCTCCTGTAAATCCAAAGGTATAAAAAAGAAGCGCTAATCAAACACATCCTAGACTTAAAGTTTCATCAGTTAAACTGCCTCTAACATACTTTCAATTGATGACAATTTTCACTTCAATGCCAAGAGCCTGAACTTGTTCTCTGTTTTACACTTTTTGTCACATACAGCAGTAAATGTAGGCATCAAAGCAAAACTCAGATTAAAAAGGGAGTATGACCTCATCTGGTGTTCTCTGTCTAACGATGTAAAACACAAACAAACAGCCAGTAGTCCCACAGTAGCTTGCTTCATCTGTGTTTAAGCACTGAGAATTTTCCATTGTCTACTTTAGATGGAAGATCCTACTGTCACATTTTTGCCCCTGAAATTTTGGTACACGCTTTCAAAAACTGTAAAAGGTACATTTCTCATTTCTTGCTAAAATGATGCAGTTGGGGTAGAACAGCTGCTGCTTTGTCCAGGAATTGCAATCCTCAGTCTTAAATTCCTTAACGAGAAAGAATTCAAATACAGAGCCATGGCATTTGCCTTTAAAAGAAGAAAAGGATGTTTTTCACTTCCTCTCCATTTTTTCCTTTAATATCCAACCACATTTGAAATCTGGCAGAAAAGGAGGTAAAGGGAAGAAGAGCATTTCTGTGCAGAATTCCAGCAGTAAGTTANCTGTGCCTTTAGGACCTAGATATGCAGTTTTAAAAGGTGCATCAGCAGCTGAAGCATGAGTGAAGAATACAGCCACAATTTCTTTGGGCTTCTATACTGTGTCAGCAGAAGAAAAGTCAGCCTTTGGGAACACTAATCTTTCTTTAGGTTTACCATGTAGATGGAAACATGAGCAAGAAAGTGTTTAGTTTGTCTCAGCCTTCTTCAATGTTCTGTGTTGAAAGAGCCTGAAAAACAAAACAAANCTCAAACATCCACCCTCTGTGTGCATGCAGGCAATTAGCTTATGTACTCCTGATAATACTCTGCTTGCTAAACCTAATGGCAATATTTTACACAAACTATTTCCCCAACTAGAACTGTCAAAGGCAAAAATATTTTGCAGAAATTTGTGACCTTTGAAGGGAATCTGTTTTCAAATATAAGAGAGAAAAATAAATCTTTCTATCCTCCAAGAACACGACATTTCTGTTTCCCAGAAAGATGACTCTTTATAAGAGTTTTCATTTTGTGTTGTAACAAAATAGGTTTAATGATATTAAAATAAAATCAAATGATATTAAGTTCAAAAACTGAAATACTGTAACATGCATATCAATCAACTATTTCCATTTCTGAGAAATGCTTTGGGTTTTGCTTTATTGTGGAATGATCATGTTTTACACTTTGACATTTCACCTCAAAATTAAATATCTTGCTTTCCTGCNAGTCAGCCTTTGGGAACACTAATCTTTCTTTAGGTTTACCATGTAGATGGAAACATGAGCAAGAAAGTGTTTAGTTTGTCTCAGCCTTCTTCAATGTTCTGTGTTGAAAGAGCCTGAAAAACAAAACAAAACAAAACAAAAAAAATGAGCTCCAAACGTTCCCTTTTGTAGCTCCACTGAGCCAACACCCTTTCATCAGAGGTGAATTGGCCCATTCTCCCCAGTTGCTGTAACTCTTTAACCTTAGTGCATATACTAAACCTCAGACTGATTTAGTATTTAAATGATATACAGTAACCATCCTGTTAAATGTAAATTAAATGCACACTTATTCTTTAAGACAATTTAAAGTGTCACCTTTATAGCTATAAGGCTGTGACATTTCATGAACTCACAGCCACATCTTCCCACTGATAATGCCAAGCTGAACTAACTGGGCTAAATTCAGCTGTGGGGTAACCAAATGCAACGTTCTTGCTGTCAAAGGAGTTTTACCCTTTTACACCCAGGCTGATTCCAGGCTTTCATTATCTACACTTAAACCTAGCATAATTTATTTGAAAAAGTAGCTGAGAATAGTAACGTTTCAGCTGTTATTCGCAATATAGGCATGATGTTCCCTAGAAATGTATGTTGGTTTAGCTCCTTCAACTACTTCATCTATGCTGCATGAAAATCCAGCCCTAGATGGAAAGCAAAGATGAAAAAATCTTCACCTGAACTGAATTGTTCTTGGACAACTAAGTGAAATCATAGACACTGATGAAACAATTAATAGCAATTAATATCTTCCAGTATGAGCTAAAATGACAAAGCAAAGGCATGGGGTTCAAGAAGACATTTTTGACAACAGATTACTGTCCTCAGGATGCTTCTGAGCAAGATTGAGCAGGAAGCATTGACAGGATTTTGGGAATCTGGGCACAAGAGCCCAGATTTGCAGATGTTTAGGTGTTCAAAGACGCATATTGGTACTTAGAGCTGTTACCTTTGTTGGTGTGTCTGAACTGGAGAGGTGCCCATGAACACTATTTGGCCAAAGGATGCCTGTGGACATCAGACTGGATGGTAATTTGAGTAAACACAAAACCAACATTGGTATCAACTGTGATGTGACTAAAACATTACCATAAGCAGTCTGTTCTCTCTAGAGGTTGTCCTGTGCTATGCACAGCCCTCTCCCTCAGCAGGTCTCCCTACACAGCTTCCTCTCTACCACATCTTTGCTCACAGCACCTCCTTAGAGTAATCAGAAACTCTCCTTATGTTGTTCTCAGTAATCCTTCCATTTCAAAATCGATGGCATAATTGGCCTTCTTAATTAGTATAGAGTACATAGAATTTATCTGAAATACCTTCTGTACCAGCATTAGAATTTAGAATGCATTATGAAGTTCTATTGCATGTTTTTCCCTTCACCTTGGACTCCTTAGACTAAGGAAAAAAACTGCTTTTCAATGTCGAGTGTTTTAAATAAAATGCATTCTTTGTTGTCAACATGTAGAGCTGGTAAATTGACAAATTCATCATCCTATTATAATCCCTGCACCTGTTCCAGTTTGCAGTCTGCGGTGTGTTTTAGCTCGTGTATGGTGAGTGCATCTGCTTAACAAGGACAGTTAACTGGCAGAATTTGTTTATAAACCAGTGAAGAGCTAAATGAGGTAAACTGCATTATCTTACATGTTAATTGTATTTCAGTGCAGACAAACATTTATTAAAGATGCAGACGGCACACCATACATTCTAATTGTGTTTGCATCCATTTCTGGTTTTATCCTAGTTTCCAGAATTTCTGTTTCAGTATCATATTTCAGGGATTCAAGATGCAGCCTGAGATATCCCTGAAAAAAAGACCCTCATAACAGTGCCCAGTATGTGTGCACACAGGCACACATGGAGGAGCTGGGCAAGTAATTTGCAGGACCAGTTTATTAGAAGGATGCTGCCATGTTCTCCTGTCTGGCAAATGTCTCTGAAGAGAAGCAAATTTCTGGGAATCTGGCCATTGCTTTGAAATGACATTACAAATATCTTCTGGCTGCAGTTTGCAGTTTCCTTGGTGGCAGGTATAGAGCTCCTTGAGGTCCCTGGCTCTCCATCCTCCCTCCCATCACCCCCTTCCCATACTTCAACATTGTGGCAGGAGCAGGGATCACACAGTACCTGTCAAAGATAGACCTGCAGATCCCAGTTCACAAACAAAATTTGGCACACTGATTCTGCCCAAAACATATTTTTTTCTCAAACTTGTTATGATTTGAATAGACAAGATAGCACATGGGCTCAGGAGGTGGAGGAGCAGTGTTGCTTGGCAATTTGGGAGCTGAGGTAGAGCTACTCATGTCATATCCAAACCAGTGGAAAGGGTCAGTACAAAATGGATAAAACCCTAAACAGCACCCAAGCAACCCTAGGTCTGGTGGTGATCTAAAACCAAACCTCTTAGACCTTGTCCAGCAACATAGCCAAAAGAACCTCCTCCTCCCCTTGCCCTCTCTTTCTGCATGGTATGTTTTTATCTCATCCTGAGCTTGCATTTATAGGAGAAGGATGGTTGGCTCTTCAGCATGGGAGAAATCCTCCTCCCATGTCCTCCAGTCCTCACTACCTGAAACCTTTCTAGAGTCAAACTGACTTGTAACTGAGGAAAGACTGGCTGGTCCAGCAGTGGTACCAAAATATTCAAATAAGATTTGTCTGAAGACAGCTGCTCAGTTTGGAGGTTGCACAGGCAGGATGGACTTGCTGTAGAGGTGCTGTAGGAAAACAAAGGGGACTTGGGGGTGGTAGTAGTGTCCTTCAGATATACAGTTGTTGCAGAACATCATTCATTGGTTTCCTACTGCACATCTGAGGTCTGAGGGACTGAAAGACAGAGACAGGAAAAAGGTTTACCTTTTAAACTAAGCAAATGTGAGATGGAGAGGTAAAAAAACGTGGACCTCCTAGTGCCACAGCTCCTGAGACAGTTTCCTGAGGAGCCACCACTCTGTTGTTCCTGCCAGGATGGTGCTGGATCCCACCACCACGCCCTGCATTCCTGTGTGCTGCCCCATTGTAAGACAATTAAAAACATGGCAGTTTCAGAACTTGGGCAGCCCCCCAGCACCGCCAGAGAAGATACATCTGGTCTCGGTTTGTTGACTTTCCTTGGGAATGCTTCCAAATGAAAAGGAGATGGGGAAATCTTTGAAAGATGGAGTACCCTGTGCTAGGCAGTGTGTTTTGTAGGCATGCAAATGTCTCTTTCAACAGCAAAGCAGACAGTATCCTCATTCAAAGTGCACCCAGGACTTACCTGCTGGTGATCGAGCACTCAGATCATTTCTCAAGGTGAGGCCAAGTCCTGGCACCAGAAGTCGAGCACAGGAACAAAGGTCAGACTTCTGCAAAAGCTTAAATTAAGATCTGGATTTACAATAACCCTAGGGAAATTAGAGGAAAACAACTTTACTGGAGCAAGCAGGGTAGAGAATGAAGCAGGAGTTGTGACCAGAGAGAAGAGGAATGAAAAATAAATCTGCCCAGCTGAGGAGCTACATAGCATGTGGCTCTCATCCACTCTGTTTTTTGCTTCATATGCAAAGAGGCTGCAGAATTAGATTCCCTAATCCAAATGCTTTAGGACTGATTCTCTAATTTCCCTTGGAAATTCATTAGTTTTTTTTAAAAATGAGTGGTAATGCTGCTTGCATTTTTTGGTTATGGGAAGATTAAATGAAGGAAATCTTTGCCTAGAATAATCATCATTACTTAACCTAAATTCATTCCATTCCTCTGAAACTTTGAAAAAAGTGCAGCTCCTTGGTTGCTGAAGTTTCACCGAAGTAAAACTCAACAACTTGCTAAAATATTGCCATATGAGTAGAAATATTCAGCTCTGAGGAACTGATGTGGTGGAGGAATAAAAGGCTGTTTGTTAGTGCTGGCTGGCACTGGATTTTAAGCAATACCAACAAGCCTGCCAACAAGAAGCTGATAACAAGACTTTCTGAATATCTTCCAAAGCTTCACAGAAATACTTGTTTGCATAATGTTTTACACTTAAGCTCTTAAAAGTTCACCACAGAAAAGTGGCTTTAAATCTGTGCGAGCACCCCACATGCAGACGTATGCACACAAAGCAGGAAGAAAACTGACATTGAGCAAGAAATTTTTAAAGTTTAAGATGTGCAGATTGATTGCACACAATAAGATAAGTATTTCTGCTCTGCATTCTAATTTCTCCCCTGTAGTACACGAATGGATTAACATCTTAGTTGGATTTAGGCTCCTGGCTGACCTACACTTACACTTTTGCTATTTCTCAGTGTCTTAAACCAAGGAAGAACTTGAAGCATGAATTTGAAGTGCTCTTTCTCTTCCCTTCCATTCTTCTTTCTTACTTCCTGGTAGTGCAGTTTTAATTCAGATCTAAGGAAATTTTTGTTCCTATGTGTGAGGCTTCTGCTACTTGCCAGCATAAAACTTGAGGCAAGCAGCTCTCTACATGGTGGTCCTGATACCTTTCAGTCTTGAACTATAAAATCTCTTCTTGCTCTAATCTGAGCTCTCCAGGGCAGGACTATGACCCTGAAAATTGTGTGTATGGAAATTAAAAGCCAGTTTAGGGAGGTGGGACCAGAGCAAGATCTAGTCCTACAACATAAATTTGAACCTGAATCTCTAGAAGTAAAAGGCTACTGTAGGCAATATTCCTTCAAATTAAACTATCATGGGCAAAATCCTATTTCCTAAAATATTTTATCAAAATGTGGAGTGAAATCCTGGCCCTGTTGTGTCAGTAATAGATCTCTGATTGTTTTAATCAGCTGCTTTATTCCATGCAGGAATAATCTATATTATCCCTGTACGGCATTTCCAGACTGCATACAGTTCAGTATATGCACAGTAAATCTGAATCAGTGTAGGTGCCAGTTGATAACATTCCCAGATCCCTGGAAATCCCAGATTTGGACAATTTTAGAATTTTGAAATTCTAAAATTCTGCCAAGAAAAAATTTCTGGATAGAAAGGGAAGAAATGCTTGGGAAGCCCTGGTATAGAATGATGTACCTTTGTGCAGGTCAGTATTGTCTTATGGAAGACTCAGAGCCTTTAACTTTATACCTGCTTTTGATTTGTACACAACTGAAACAGATTAATATTTTTTTAAGTCAAGGCAGAAATGTGGTGTACTGCAAAATGTCCTGTGCCCTGTCAAGTAACGAAGCTCCCTGATTCCAGATGGTCCTCAAGCCTGTGAAGCAGCACCAGCCATGTCCAGCTTAAGGGGCACCCCACCCACACCTTTTGCTGTTCTCCATAAAAAATGTGGTAAGAGGCATTACAAGGAGAAAGAAGGAGATGCACAGGGAGTGGCTTGTTTGGAGACCCAGAGCCCAGGGATGTGGGGCTGCTCTACTGCTCCTGCTAACAGTCAAATGTTTCAGCTGGAGCACACATGGTCCTGGAAGCACAGGAAAAACTCTTTTTTTCTACTAAAGGAAATAACCTTGAAATAGTGAAGATTTTTGTCTGCTCAAGGAAAACTTTCAAGTGTTCATGGGAGTGAAAAACAGGATCATACAGGCTAGTTTGAGGCAGTGATGCCATATCAGACTGCTGAAAGCGGGGAGAGCTGTTTCTTCAAAGCACTCAAATTAAATTTCTCCTCCCCATGTGAGGCTAGTGCTGCCAGCTGCTCACCAAGTGACTTGAGACATCAAATGACCTGATCACAGTCACACTATTCATGAGTCTGAAGTGGATCAGGATAGAGATTCCAGCATCTCTGAAAGCTGAACTGTAGGACAGTAATTATTTCTGTGAACTACATGTAGAAGCACTAGTGGAAATGCAAAATGAACTTAGATGTCTTAATTTCTTATTCAGTAATAGCTGCTGCCCTGGAGGTGAGGCAAGAAATGTTATCGTGCCTGTTCTAGAGCTGCTCCCCCATTATGTCCAGGACAGGTGTAAAAACAGACTTTGAAAGAAGCAGTTGGAGCATTGCAATGTCTTTTGTCTGATAAAGATGGAGGAAAACCAAAGATTTTCCATCATGCTCTGCAGAAATCAGTGAGGAAGGAATTTCATGGGAGAGAGGGAAAGCAGGACCCAAATATTTCAATGTCCTTCAAAATCCCTGTTCAAACTGGGAGTCACTGCTGAGCCTGGAGCAGTGCCCAGGTACTGCCATCCCTGGAGCAGGGGATTCCTGAGCAGGGCTCTATCTCTGGCAGTCAGCATCAGCTCCGAGGTCTGCACTGGAGAGAGCTTGCCCCACACACCTCACACACCTCACACACCCCAGACACCCCACACACCCTACACACCTCACACACCCCACACACCCC
>VZTT01057161.1:15032-27479 GCA_013400855.1 Buphagus erythrorhynchus
AAAAAAAACAAAAAAAAAAAAACAAAAAAAAAAACACGGGGGTTGAATTTTTCAAGAGTAGCAGAATTACAGGCTCATCAGTCACTTATGAAAATGGGACTTCAGGGCTTTGAAATTTACATTCAAGTAAGTTTCTAAATTAGAGAAGACACTGGAGCAGAGCTTCAGCAGTAGAGCTGGCCATTTGATAGCCCAAAAATAGCCATTAGCAAAGCAAATATAACTCCAAAGAGATGTAATCTATTTAGAAGTACTTTGGAAGGTAGAAGGTGATGGAAAGAGAGGAAAATCTAATGTAGAGACCACTTATAACTCATGATGTAAATGAAATATGATCCCATGGCATCTTGAAGCTTGGGTTATATTTATTCATGAGATACAAGCTCCTAATCTTCTATATAGACTAAGGACAGCATTGTAATACTATGTTATTCTGCCCACACTCCCTAAAATTTTGGAGGAAAGTGAGGTAAGAGAGTTGTAACACAAAGTGTGAGAAATTACTCTTTTATACTGAGCAATTTTTGGCAGTCTTTTGGTCTTTAGTCCTCTTTGCAGTTATATTGTTTTCAATAAGACTTTGTTTCTGTCCTGACATTTATCATGTCACTACAGTCATTAATATGTGAAAGCCTTTTTTCAAATCCCATTTCAACTATCATTCCTTCTATCCTCCATTTCTTGGAGCAAATATATGATGTGAAGAGTGGTGGAAGGTGATATTCTTTCTTTGAACATAATAAAGCCTACAGAACTAAAATAGGCTGAAAAAATAATTCCTATTTTCTGTCTTTTGTAACCACAATTCTACCTTCTACTTAGAGTAACTGTGTATGTTCATAGAAAGGAAGAAAATGTCAATCCAATATTAGGTAAACTTACTGTAGCTAAGATTAGAGAGTAAATATCCCTTCACTGAGAACTTACCCTCAATTCATTAGCAAATGTTATCTTCAGTATCTCGAGATACATACACTGCTACATGTTCTTCTAATTCACAGCAAAACTAATTTGCCTCCTTTCTCATTATGATTCTATGATTGTACTCCATCTGAATACAGTTACTCTAAAGAAAGAGATGCTTACCCTTGGTTGAGGTTATATTTTTAGAGTGTCAGTTATAAAGATATACTAAAGCTGTAGCTCCCTTTTACTGGATAATAAACATAGCCCAACAGCTGAAAAGATATATTTACAATCTTCCCCCAGAATCCTCCCAACCCCTTACTGCTAAGAAAAACAAGTGGGCCACTGCAGCATGTCCCAGAACTATTTTGGTATTGGGGAAAGTGCAAGTTCCAAAGCAGTGTGGAAAAATGCCCTGCCAGCTGCTCCCCTCTCATTCCAATGCAGGCTTAAGAGTCTTCCCTGGTCAACTGCTAGACAAAAGCACTTTCAGATAACTTGCTTCTACATCAGTAGTGCCACATCCACAGAGATTTTTAGGTGTCTAAAGGTTTAAAGGTTCAAATGAATTGCTGGAAGCTAATCAAGTATCATACCTCAGCTGACCTAGAGTAATTGGCTGTGTAAGTCAACAAAAAAAATCCAATGCAACTCCGAGCAGCTGAGCTCCCTTCACTAGGGAACAGCTCACTGGCATTACTTTATCTGCCACAGACTACAAGGAGAGAGCAGAGGCTTACTGAGGCACAGAATGTGTTACCTCACACCGACTGCCTCTGCCGTGAGTAACATTTGCATTTATAAATATAAATCTGCGTTCAAAGCCCTGGCACCCAAAAGCCATTGATGCTTTAGCTCTCACCAGTGACAGTAGGCACGTGCCAGGCATTCTACCTCAGTGCCTGCTGAGAGCCTGGCTTAGCTGAGCTGAGCCTTTCCAGGGCCCGTCTCAGGCCTGCTGATCACAAGCCACGGCCTGGGCCTGCTCCTCCAGGGCAGGCGTACTAAAGGAGGAAGCAAGCCGCTACTCGGCCCACGGGATTCCAACACACTTTCTTACATTGCTCTTGCAAGCATGAGGGCATTGGCCTTTTTGAAAGGGATTTATAATGTAGCTCATGCTTCTAAAGAAAAGTTTAAAAATGTGAACCTCCAATGAGTGAAAACCTTTGGGAAGCAAACAAAAGTCATGTGCATGTGAATTTTTTCTAGATCACAATAGCTCCTGGGTTCATATATATGGCATTAATGACAGTAATTAGTGCCATAATTACAACAATATGACATGACAAAGCATGCTGAAACTGATCCAGTCTGGAGAAGAAAAAGGCAAATCATTTGGATTGTCTATATGAACTGCACATAAACAGTTTCTGAGTCAAGCTGGGCCCAAAAGCCAGACAGACATGGTCTGGCTGCTAATGCTGCAACATTAGTGCTTCCCTGTCAAGAAGGTAGTTGTAAGTTCAAACAAGCAGTCATAATATGTAGCATCACCTCTTTCATTTTGGCTGTTTTGTTTCTTCAAATTAAAGCTTTTAACTGCTATTAGAATCTCTTCTTTCTTCAGAATGAGTTTCAGGCTGCTGGTAAGCTGCATTCAAAGGTAGAACTGCAGCTGACTTACACCAAAACACAATAGCCATAACCAAAGTAGCACTGCAAAAGCTCCAGCTACCACACAGTACCAGGATACTGCCTAGATTCATACAGCTGAATCTGAATTCAACACTTTTGTATTTTCAGTGCTGTTGTCTAGGTTAGTTGGATCAATATGTGAGCATTGCTATCCCTGCAGCTGCAATGTAGATACAAAGAGTTATCACTAGAGCTCTGAACTCATATAGACAACAAAACCGGGAATTTGACTTCAGAACTATTTGAGAACTAATTTTTTCTGCGTAGCTAGGTTTTATTAGAAGCTGTGGATCACAACTGGAAGGATGTTGCAAGTCGGTAAAGTGCCATGAGAAAGCTGAGAAGCATCCCAGGAATTACATCTATCTCAGTGCAAACTGTGCCAAACTTCCAAAACATCCTGTAGTCTATTTCAAAATGAAGC
Source organism: Buphagus erythrorhynchus (assembly GCA_013400855.1). NCBI lineage: Eukaryota > Metazoa > Chordata > Aves > Passeriformes > Sturnidae > Buphagus > Buphagus erythrorhynchus. Next base: position 18,001 of record VZTT01057161.1, read on the forward strand.
TGGACATTCACTATACCACATTTCAATTGCCTAACTTAATGCTCTTATGAACTCAGATTATACTAAAATTTAAGGGGAGGAAGTTAAGCTGTGAGAAACTCCTATTAGTCTGCCAAGACTAATAATTTTCCCTTTATACTTTTTTCAAAAGCAATATAGTACAGTATAGCAACATGAAACTCTACTTTGCCATACAGGTATAATATAGATATATATTAAAGATCAACTATATTTCACAGGCTTGCAGTCCCACTAAGAAACTGTTTTGAAAAAAATACTCTGGCGATTCAGGAAAGAATCAAGACTAACAAAATGCCTCAGAATTTCTGCAATTTTTATCCTCTACTCAGTTTCAGCTCTAATGTTTTTATAAGCAATAATCAAGAGGCCATGTTGCAGATAGAGAAGGATGAAGCTACAAAATAGCACAGCCACCTACCTATCAATTAACCCTGAGCGCCACTGGAAATGTTACTGCCTCCATATCACCCTTCACATGTTTCCATCTGGTAAAATACAAATTTGTTTTAAATATATTCAGATTCTTCTTGAGTGCTTTGGTTTTTGTCTGCCAGTAAGTAAATTCTATCTTCAGTTTCCAGCTCAGGATTGAAGGCTGGGAGCTTCTGCTACAACTTCCATCTGCAGAACCTCTTGTGTGGGCAGCTCCACATGAAACTCTTTAAGGCAGACTGCAGCTCAGAAGACATTGATGGCTGTGTTTGCATAATGTAGTGACAGTAGATACAAACACTGAGCATGTTTTACATTTCATTTCAGAGCATATGAACTATAGACATCCAGAAGATAGGACAGAAATTTCAGAGAGGAAAACCCAGAGTCACTGCCAGAGTCACAGAGTTACCCCACCTTTACAACAATGGTAGCTATTAAACATGCCACCACACAAATTCAGGATTAAAAATCCCTTTTTTTTTTTTTTAATAGAGTAGAGGGGGATATTTAGATTTAATTGCACACAAACATAAAATAAACCAAGAAACAAGCAGTTTTCTAAAATACAATTGCAAAATGCATGCTGCTGGCTGCAGAAAGGACTACCCTTTTAAGTTAAAAATGAGAAACAATATGCATCATGGACTGACACATCTGTGGCTGATAGAGACTTTAAAAAAATACATAGATGACAACAGAAACTAAGAAGACTTTGCTGTGGGTTACTGTCAATGGAAAGCTCAACTTGACCGTCACAAAGAAGAAGCTGTCAGCAAACTCATCACAGCTCATGGCCAGAGGGCTGACTAGCACAGTTCAAACAATGGGTGGGACCAACATGAGAAAGGAAGTGGAACCCAAAACGTGCTGTTTGATCCCATCCCATCCGTGGTTCTTCCCAGTAACATTGTTCTGCAGCCTAGCCAGAAGCCATATCCACATATGCAAGTGCCTTTAATCACTCAATTCCTATTGATTTCAATGGGAATCAGGCCCCTAAATGCCTTTGTCAGTCTTAGCTTTACTGGTGTTGCCCTCCAACAGGAGTGAGAAGCTTTTGTACTACCCTGTTGCTGCTTCAATACCTTTCCAGGAGAAAGGAGGAAAAATACATATGCATGTCTTAGGCATGATTCATGTCCATTTTGCAAGGAAATAACCACATAGCCAGCACAAAAAGATATATCAGGAAGCATATCATTATGTATGGCTTTTAACAGTAAGTGACAGCAGTGGCTGGCTACCACCATATTATCATAACTCTTTCAGAAACTCTGACAGCACAGTCAAATATTCCTAATCACCTCTTACCTTCAAACATCTTTGAAAATTAGATTTAAGAGTATGCAATTATGTTATATTTAACAGCTATTTTACATGTAAAATGTATTTGGGCACAGTTATCCTGGCTGTCAAGCAGTTTCATTGCACCAGTTCATAATATCACAATTAAATGTGTATTTAAGGGGTGACTTTCTTTAGTTATGTTCTGTTAGTGTTCTACCCTCCCTTATGAGAGATGATTGAAGAAAAAAGAAAAATAGTATATGGCAGCTATTGCCAAAGTAAACACATCTTGTTCTGAAAACCTGCATGCTCCTCAGTTACTTTAAAAGTAAAAAGAGCTTTAAAGAAATCAATTCCATTTATTGCCTCCTGGGTCTTGATTTTTCGTTTTTGGGTTTTTTTTTTTTTTTTCCTGGCAATGGGACATCGTTGTTGGCATGACAAAGATCTGACATTCATTAAAAAAAAAAAAAAAGCAGCTGCACTGGAAATCATGAATGTCAAAGAAAATTGAGAATGCTAGCACATGCTGAGTCTTGTTCTCCAGCATATTAACAGAAAGGCATTCCAAAAACAGGTTTTATCCTAAGAAACCCTGATCAGAGATAGAAATTCTTCTTGCTACAGAAAAAGAGATAAATGTGCAAAATTATAGCCATTATTTATATTACTTTTAATGATTAGTCTTATATGGTTCATGGACACACCACCACAGACATCACTTATTTTTGCATACCACAGTGTCATCACAGACTGTCAGCAGTGACAGCTGACTGACAGTTTATCTCCTTTTGCATAAGTGAGACATTGCTACTGGTCAGACTACCCTGTTCCCAAGGAAAAAAAAAAATCAGGAAAAAAATGTTTCTTTCTAGAACAAGGAGCTGAAAAAGTAGGACTTAAAATGTCATCCAGTCCACTGCTCTACTCTAGTCCAAACAGGACTGTTAGGGTTTAAATGGCATTCTGACATTTTTGACTCTATCTAGAATAGCCTATATCTGATTACTAGAAGATACAAGTGAAATCAAACCTCTCCCACCCCAGAAGAGGCTTCCACAAACTAATTATGGGAAAAAATATGAAGACATACTCTGGGAGTTGCACTTTAATTACATGTTCTCACCTCTGGTAGGCTGTTGTAAGCTGAGTGTTGTGCCTCGGAAGGGATGCTTTAAGTTTGAAAATGCCTGAACACAGGAATGCCTAGATCATAGTCCCTGCCATTGGCTTACAACAATTTGGTACACTATTAGCACATCAGAATAGTGACCAACAATTGTCTGAAAAAACAATACAGAGAAATACTAGATTTATTTTCTTCATCTATTAGAAGTTTTGTACCAATGTACTGATACCATTAGGTGTGTAAACTGATATGTCCAGCTTGAAGGTGAGCAAGTATTCCTTTCTCACTAGTGAGAATAAGAATTAATGTTATTTAATCTATCAGGTGATAGAAGTGTCATCTAAGTAATTGAATGTTTTGTGTTCCTCCTGAAGACAATGTGATTTCAAGCCTGTTTATGTAAGATGCCTTGAATAAACTTGTTTCCCTTCCAGAGATATTTATATTTCCTAACTTACCAATTACTTCTACGTAACAAAAGCCTAAGACTGTAAAAAAATTAAAGTTAAGCACATTTTCAGAGTTGTTCTCCTGTTTAGTCATCACATTTTGGGAACAAAATGTTGGCTCTTGGTTAAAGAGGAAATATCAGAAATACCATACACAATGAGGTCCCCAAAATGGTAGCTGGTAGCAGTAGCAAGGGGCTTTCACTGATGCAAAACCAAAAATCTTAATCTACATGGGCAAATTAAATACCATTTTTATTAATTGCAGCTAGTATGCACCATAAAATTCTACTTGTTATCTTTTTTTATTTTTGCCATTCATATCTGCCTTTCCCTTTTTTCATACCTGCCTTTCCCTTTCAGTTCCATTATTTTTCTTGATGCTCATTCTTGTTTTAGGTTTCAGAAATTCTTCCTATCGTTCCACTTTACCTTACTTTCAGACCAGTCCAGAATTCACTGCTTACATGTTCAAAACAACCATTTTGTTCTTGAAAAAAGCCAAGGAGCAAAAGCAAAAAAACAAACAAAACAAAACCCCACAAGTTAATTTGCAACTATTTCAGTTTCACAAAGTGGGCAATTTGAGATGTTTACACTGCTGGAAGATGGAGACCTTTTAAAAGGAAGTTTAAAATTTTTGTATGCTATTTCAAAACAAAGTAAGAATTGCTAGCTCTACTTTACCCTTGCAAAACAATTCTCTAGGATTTACCAGAGACCAGTCTGGCCTGGATTACTGTTTGAAAATATTCCTTGTTCGTAAAATCAGTATCACTAATGTGGGTCTACTTAAGTGACTCTTGACAAGTCATTCCAGTGACTACTTAAATTATCTACTTAAGTCATTTTGATGCTCATTTCTGCACAATTACCATTACCAAGATTACCACTGAAGTCATAGAAATAATGCTACTAGATAAGCCAGTGATTCCACTGTTTCCAGAAGCACTTGTAAAAAAGAAAATCCTTCAAAGGATGTTATAAGAAGCCCTGATGTGACAGTTTGAACTGTCTGCCCATGAGGGAAGTTTCTTTTAATTACAGGGAATTCATTATTTTTAGATTAAATGCTCAGACTTGATTTCAGTTGTTCCAAGTTTCTAATTCTATATCCATATAGCAAAACATATAATCAGACACAGATCTGAGAATGCTGAGAATGTAAAATTTAACTTTGCTTGAACTTTTATAAGACATCCACATGTACCTTGCTAAGTAAAGATTTTTCAGAAATACAGATATAGAAATAATTTGGGTAGTATAAATCAGTGCAAAATGTGGGGAAACCACCGCGGGCCTAATCCTGCAGGTTTTCAATTATGACAACAAAAAATACAGAAAAATACAGAACTGATTTATTTTTTAGTAGGAGGTGAGGAGGGGGAAAGCATTACCAAATATTGAAGGCTTTTATGTGTGACAAGACACAAAATCCACAGTATTTCTACCTACATCCATTTAATCTTGTACTTAGGAGTCTTCTACTCCCTTAAAAATGCATACTGAAAATAATACTCCACATAATAGCACAAATATAATTAGCACATACTATCAAATAAATATTTTATCCACCACCAATAAAGAGTAAGTACAGAATTGTCCCCAAATTACAAAAAGTCACCAAGACATACAATAGGAGATAAAAGCAGAGAGCAGATCCTACTTCCCATCTCTGGACTGCACACAAAATCAATAATTAGCTTGGCTAAAATTCTTAGTGGAAAGAATTAACACAACAGACTTATACTAAGGTATACAGCTGGCCAAAATGAGGCACAGGAGAAAGAAAATAACCATCAGATCACTTCTGCCTTTTTCTGTCCAGAATTCAATTTCCCATGCTCTGCAACATCTTTACAGCATCCACTAAATGTCTTGAAAGATCTCCTAAAGGGCAATGCAGACCATTAGCTCTGATCATCCATCCCAGTAAAGGCATTTTCACAGATGACTCTGTACCATCCTTTGTGTTTTTCTATAGTGGAATAACTGAGACATAATACTATATTTCAAGAGAGTAAAGAATATGTTTGAAGACACAGGTGAAGGAGAAAAACTCATACATCTTTTACAAGCTCACTCAGGCTATTCAGTGAAGCTATTTGAAACTTAAGAGCAATGCAAGCATTAAAATAAGTGAAATGTAAACAAAATGCAAATGAAATACTAGAAATATAAATCAATTAGCAGCTTCCTGGATTTTGGTTAGGGTTGGGTTTTTTTTGTGGTTTTGTTGTTGTCGTTACTGTTGTCTGTTGGATTACAATCAACTACAATAAAAGTTGAAGCAATCTTTGAGCAGACCAGCCCTTCCACACACAACAGTCATAACTGTCTTTCTACTAGCAATGGTTATTGCTCACACAACTTCCTTACTGCCAGGATAATCTTATCATTGAAGAAATAGGCAGGTATAAAGGGAAGAAAGGAAAAGCAGAAGGAAAACTAGGAAACACAGAATTTTTTAAAAGCAAGATGACTGAGTCATATTCATCATATATTCTGTATGTTTTCTCCCAACACCAATTTTTTAAAATATTTAAGTACTGTATTTTACATATTTAAGTACAAGCATTCAGCTGTGTCTCTCTCTGCCCTTAATAAAAATTTATTGCCCCTTCAGCATACCCAGGAAGACTCACCCATTCCCTGGCACAACCCTTTATACCTACATTCAAGTTGGCTCCACACAATGCTTTACCTGTGCTGTTTCTGAGCACATTCTTTTCCCCACACTCACTCAATCACACCCTCTTCTTTCTCTAGTACTCTTCAACAGCACAAATATATTACTCACAAAGCTGAAGTTTCAAGTTAGGTTAGATGGGGATGTTACCAAGTAAGAATGATGAAGGTCAGTGCGTTAAGAAGCTTTTTCTTGTGCCTGCAGAAAGAAAATGTGGAGTATGCATTAGTTAGCAGCTGATGAAGTAGAGCCATCCAATGGTTTATATGAAAAGTCAAACATGAAAGAACATCCTCTTATAGCCACATTGAACAGGTGCTCCAGTGTTCTTATGATGAAATAACATTATTTAAGTAGTTGGATTCATAAAGTATTACTCAAAAAGAAAATAGGTGAAAGTATCATTTCTTTATATCATTTTACATTTAAAATTGGGTTTAGTATTTAAAGTCTATTCATTAAGAAAGGCAAGGAGGCAACATTATCAAGTTGAAGCTCATAATGTGGCAAATGCTTGATAGCTATAGACATGAAAGATGTCTTCAAATGTCTGCCAAGACAGAAAAGTTATGGTTGCATCTGTAGAAGTTTACAGTCCTTAACATAAGCATGAATTTTACAGTACTTTTAGAAATTAATCTACTGAAGCAGTTTCTCTGAATGAATCAAAATTATTGTAACAGGAAAGTCAGTAAAAGAACCAATCTTATCTTAAAATAAACAACCATTTCTGTACAATGCATGCACACAGTATTTAAAAACAGCTGCTGAGAATGGGTAGTGTCAGGATAAAAGGATACATTTTAAATTTGTGTAGTAAAGTATTTGTACTACATGTTCATTCTCTGTAATTTAGACTTTATTATATAAGAGGCCTGTACATTGAGTTCAACTGGGGACAAATTGAGTGGCAGATATTACTTCATAGTTAAAAGGGACTGCTCCAGTGTCATTGAATGAGGAAAGCATGCCACTGGAGTCAACAAAATACAATTCATATGTAATTATTAGTAATTTTCAGAGGTCTAGATTGAAATGGTTTTATGATCTCTAATACTGGGGCAACAGTACACATCAAACTTGCAACACTCTTACCCAGCTTAATACCAATTCCACAACTGGATCTATTCAGGTCCCCTTCACATACATGAAAGGCTCAAAAGACCTTACAGATCTTTGACAAAGTCCATCCAGCAGCAGTCTAGATACAGTGCTACGCAGAACTGATACAAAGAGGGTAACACTTCACAAGCTATAAAAAAGAAAAGATAAAAGGAAACATCTTCGAGGTAATCAGAGAAAATCAGAAAAGGAAAGAGAGGTAAGAGCTAAAAAGCACATGCTCACCATTTATATTACAGAATTTTAATTATTGTGTTCAGTTTTTATTTATTTTACTGGACTTTGTTTGGTGCCACTTACAAGGCGTCTCTAGAAATTATCTGCACTTTTGGTCCTACTATGAGGGGAAAACCAGTACCTGTTTGCAAAAAGTCCAAGTATTCAATTGCAAAATCTGGTTTCAGCCACATTTCAAGGCAAGTATCTTGAGTCTAACAGATGATTTCAAAAGATATGTCACCACTTTGAATAGCAACAAATTTGCAGCTGCAAAAACAACTGATCTTTTAGTATTTTCATAATCAGGATATGACTTGTGAAGCCTATGCCTTCTAACCAATCTAAACTAATCTATTTGTCCTCAGTCAAATTCTAATTCTATTTCAAACTTAATTTAAACCACAATATCTTCATTTCCTTTAAAACTCAAATTGACAAGATCTGTAGTAAAGCACTGTCCTTTGCAGATCATTCTTACAAGCTTCCTGCTAATACTAGCAATCCATGGGTTATGTTTGGCCTTTCCCTAGGATTAATGCTCATTATTCAGGCAGAAGGAAAGAGTGACAAACACTGAACCACAGAAATCAGGTCTATAATTATCATTAGGAAAAAACAGAAAAGGTTGTTTGTGACATCTTTTATGCTTCCAGTAATGCATTGCTATTGTCAGAATTTTCTTTCCTATATAAAGATGCCTTATCAAAACTCTTAAAAATTATAACAGTAAGGTTCAGGAAATAATATAAAAATCATAAGAAAGTTAACCCTTTTCCATCCCCTGAGAAATGTTAAAATTGGCTACTAAAATTAGAATTAAGGTGTACCCTAAATCCTTATCCCTATAAAACTTATAGAGTTTTAATTTAGTATAAAATTTATATACATGTAACTTATGGAGATACACTGTCTTTTAAGAAATTTTACACTTTTTTCACCTATCCTTTGTCCACAGTGAAAATATTAAGTATTCACTCATAAGAATAATTTTAAATTTAATCAGAAATTTAACTAATTTATTCCTACTTTATCCAAAAAAAGAGCAATATGAAAATTTATGTTAAATGGAAAATGAAGATTTTTAAATCAAATTTTAATGCTAAATATGCATAACACTGCTAAAATGTTGTAAGCCCTCTACACTCCACTTGACCTGTTGAGAACAAGAGTAACTCAGCAGTATCCCTGAAAACTCACATGCACCATCACATAAGTAAGGAAGTCTTTAGATAAAGCTGAAAACAATATTTTAGGAAATCTTCTGATAGAGCTACAATGTCATAATGTAAGTCAACTAAGATTACATGAGCAATTCTATGCAATGTAGTCAGTGAAATAAACTTACAAAGCTTGCACAAGCATGGTGGAAGAATGGAATTTGTTACATTATTTAATTTATTAGGACAACAAATGAAGTAATACAGCAAAGGTAGAATATTTTTTAAACAGCAGATTTCAGACAAGGCTGTAACCTGAAAAGGCATTGTCTATCAATACTAGCAACATGCAGACCAAATAAATCCTAGAATGATAACAAAACTTTTCTCTTCTTCCTGAGAAACACTTAATTACCAGAATAGAAAACATTTTTATTCTGTAGAGGAATCCAAAACAGCTGGATTTCATCCCAAACCCAAAAAATAGGAACCTTTAATAAAACAATGGACAGATCAACTTCTTACTGTGGTTCAACTTTACAGGCAGTAACAATAGCTAAGGTATTAATTTACAGCATACCTACAGTAAATACCACTGCCATCAATATTTTAACAGTTGTTACCTAGACAATAGTAAAATCTGAGCTTCATTACATTGAAGGATGTAAAGCTGTTAACACACATCTCAATGACAAGCTGAATTATAGAATCAAACACTTCCAGCCTTTGATTTGAAATTGCCCACATTTATTGTTTCTCAGAACAAAGTTCAGTAACCATTTACTCAGCTTCTACAGGAAACAAATAGTAGTTATTATAAAGTAGTAACTAAAGCCTGTTATACTAACTTGGGGGAAACTCCAGGAAGAAAACTTGATTTTATTCTGTGTTACTGCATTTTTTGTAAAAGTGTTTTTTTTCCCTTCTATCTTCCTAAAATTTGGGAAATTGAAATTACTATTAAGAAAAAC
>VZTT01057162.1:1672-18318 GCA_013400855.1 Buphagus erythrorhynchus
TTTCCCTCAGGTTGTCTTTAGACTTCTAGCAAAATTTTGAAAAACACTGAAGTAGCTTAGGAACTCAGGACCAATTTTAAAAACTAAGGTCACGTCTAAATGGTAGATTGAACTTTAGACACGGCAGCCTGGAAACTGAAAGGAAGCTGACAGCATGAAGCACTGAGTTAATTTCCCTTGCCAGCAGAGAGGCATGAGAGGACCGAATCCCACTGACTTGTCTATTTCTAGGATTGTTGGTTATTTTTTATTTTTCCCTTTCATCTCCATCTCCCCGAGCTGTGAGTGTCAAGAAAAAGCATCCAAAAAAAGGGAGAATTTATAGAAAGCATCAGTAACTCTGCCGAATGGAAAATGAGTAGGAAAGCTTGAATCTATGCACCCCATATACTATTGAAAAAGCGAATCATGGAATGATTTGGGTTGGAATCATCCAATTCCAAGCTCCTCTGCCACAGGCAGGGACACCTTCTCTTAGACCAGCTTGCTCAAAACCCCATTCAGCCTGGCCTTGAACACTTCCAGGGATGGGGCAGACACAATTTCTCTATGCAACCCGTGCCAGTGCCTCACCACACTCACAGGTAAGAATTTCTTCCCACTATCTAATCTAAATCTACCATCCTTCATCTTAAAGCCATTACCCCAAATCAAATCACTCCCTGTCCTTGACAAAAGTTCCTCTCCAGCTCTTTTGTAGCCTGCTTAGGCACTGAAAGGTGCTCTAAGGTCTCCTAGAGCCTTGCCTCCTCCAGGCTGAACAGTTCCAACTCACTCAGCCTGTCTTCATAGCAGAGGTGCTCCAGCCCTCTGAAGGAAGAATCACCTCCCTCAACCTGCTGGTCACACTTCTTTTGATTGCTGGCAAGAAATACTACACGTCAGTCACACACCCTGATGGATTACATGACTGTCACTTCCAGAAACCCTGCAGCTGGGTTTTAATATCCCACATTTTTACACAGAGATAGATGAGAGTTTAAGGACAAATTTTAGGTCAAGCATTGCCCCCAAAAAATATAAAAATACCCAGAAAAAAAGAAAGATTTTGTTTTAAGAGACTGTGTAATAAAGGTTGTTGGGGTTTTTTTATGAAAAGTATGTATTTTAATTGTCAAACTAGAGTCTAAAATAACACTAAATAGGTTTGATATGTTTCACTTCACAAGAACAATTTTATTCTGCGTAAATCATCATTTACTTAGTTTTCATTGGCCAGCAAAATTGAAAAGTCAATTATTCACACTGTTCTACATGAAAAATTGGGCTCTCGAATGGAACAAAAGAAAAAGGGTGGGTAATAATCAGTCAATATATTGAAATAAGACCTCTTAAATGCCTTGGACAAATGTATTAAATAAGTCATTACTCAAGTTTTCATTTCAATCACTAAAATATTCCTTGTGTTTATTTTCAATACACCAATCTTATCCAATGGTATTTGAATATATTAAATATTTATCTTTTCTTTGGTGATGTTTCCAAAATGAATGAAGATTAAAAGGGTGGACACACAATATTCTGTGCTTCTGCAGTAAGGATCAAACAAGATTTACTTCTAGGAAAACTAAGCAAATATTGAAAGGACGCTAATTAACATCTATGGAATAAAGGACCAGGTGAAATAAAGTGCAGTGGTTTATAAATAAGGAATTATTCCATAGTGGTCTGCTATTGCCACAGCTTCACAATCCTAGAAATGTGTCAGCAGCAGGACACTGATTTGTTCAAGATCACTTGCAGTTGCTAAGGCCCCTCTCTTCTGCATTTGGAGCAGTCAAGCTTTTAACATGTGACCTTGGTACGAAAAGAAAAATTTAGTAAGTATTTATCCTGCAGTAATGGGAACCCAAGACCATTTTGCAAAAATGGAACCCAAAGTCTTGAAATCTTACTCATAATATCATAGATTAGTCTGGGTTGGAAGGGATCTTTAAAGATCATCTAGTCCAACCCTTCAGCTAGGTGTTGAGTGCTGGTTTTCACCTTCATTCCCCACTCCCAATGTTAGGGGTTTTTTTATCTCTTTTACTTAGACAAAAAACTGTGTCATCTGAAAGAGTTTTGGACTTAACATCTTCACAGGCAATGAACTCATTGCCCTAATAATGAGCTCCAGGCTCTGGCCTCCTGTAGAATATCATATCAAATTAGAATAGTATGGTACAATCATAGAATTGTTAGGGTTGAAAAAGACCTCTAAGATCAAATTCAAGCTGCAGAGGTTAGGCTCATATTCAATTTCCTCCTTAGAGGTGGCCTTAAAAAGTGTGAGAACCTCCTCTGAGCAGAGCTCTGACACTGAAAGCTTCAAAGAGAACACAGGGTAGGTGTCAAGCCATAAACTTTATGGCCTCACAAAAGAGACACAAATGAGAGGTGAGAGGTTCCCCTTTCTTCACTGAGCTTCTCCCTTGCTCCCATGCAGCGAGAAAAGTCCAAAGAAGAACAGAAGAACACAGGGAGAAAATTATTCAAGAAGAAAAAAAATGTGAACAGCAATATTAAATAATAACTTGGGCTGCCTTAAGGGAAGTAGGAAACCAGATTTAGACACCCAACTCTGTGACATGATTGTAATTTCATAAATGCACATTATGACAGTGTATACAAAGGAGCCTCACTCTAGCTCGTGTCACAGGCTCCCTGTTGCTGCTCATCAATAATTCTGGGTTACACTGCTGGAATAAGCAGTCTGGGGCTTTTCTGTACAGCCTCTGCCAAGAACGAGTGGCCTTTCTAAGGGGTGGCAAATTCCAGTTTACTGTAGACCCAGGATGTTGATAGACAGGTTTTATGAGCATACTGTTTTGCTCCTTGCCATATTTATTACTGCTGCTGTGCACTTTTTCAATGTTCTTCACATTTATTCCTGTCTTCTTCTCTCACTTTCCATCTTCCAATTCTCCCTTATCCATTTATTTGTACTTCCAGCACTTTAACTGCAGAGTGGTGTATTGACAGGATCTCCTGCAGGATCTCCTGCAGTGCTCTTTCCAGCATATTTCTGTTGTTTAGATTCAGTATTTCCATAATGGAACAGATTTATTTTTCCCCAGGGGACTAAACCCATGTTCTCGTGTAGCCCTGTCATCTCAGTTAGGCTGAAGGTATCTCTAACATTTGATCTTAGTAAACTCATATGATTTTCATGTCAACTTACCTTGCAATGTGGGGATTACAGTGGAAAATCTAAATAAGTAATTTCTGCTTATATCTAACGCAAAGATGAAGGGCAATGTGCCAGGCCTTGGGAGAAGGGCGGTGAAGTAACCCTGCCTGGGTATTGAGTTCAGTCTTACTTAGTCCCTTTGTTAATTATACCTGGAAGTGGCATCTAAGGCACATAAATAAAACTGATCTTTGGGAGCAGCTATAAATATTCATAGTCAGAGATATAATACAAAGAGGCCTGAAGAAATGAGAAATAAAACTATAGTCTGATTGGAAAAAGGAAGAAATGAATGCAACAGAGGGAAAACTCTGAAGCCTTGGCTCAGTTTTTAATAAGCATTTTAATAAGCTTGTGATAATGAAATAAACTAGATCAGAGTATTTTCTGTGCAACAATGACAGTTCAAACTTACTAATTTTGCATATTTTAGTCTATGCAACCATCAGAAGCCCTAAAAAGCCACTGGAAGCTCTTCCAGCTATTTGCAGACAATCCTTTAAGAAGCCTTTACTAAAGCTCACTTTCAGTTCAACCTGATTCAAAAAAAAAATCAAAAAGCAGATGAAAGGAAAACCAGATTTTTTTAAGTCTGCAACCTGTTTGTTAATTACCGAGTGTGGTCTGATTGTTGCCAGCCTGCTGTAGCCAGCTGCTCCTCCCACTCACTCCTGCAGAACAGCTCTTGCTCTGCACCTTTTGGCACCAGCACCACTGCAATGGCAGGCTGATCCCCACCTCTGCTGCACACCCCCACCTCCAATTCATACCTCTTACCATTACACACACATACAATATTTCTACAAAGCTCAGCACAGCACTGTACAGAGATTAACAGTGCACCCCACCTAGGCTGGTAAATACTGTTCCTCAGCATGTGCACTGCTCTTTGCTGTGTATAAAGCATTCAGCTCTTCCCACAGACCACAGCATCTGTCCACAGCTGATGTTGGAAAATGAAGCAGAGGGAGAGACATTGGACTGAAATAGAAGTAACCCTATTGTCTCACTCATAGATTTCCTCACTCATACAAAAGGAAAAATAGCTGTCACAATATTTAAATTTGCATAAGAAAATTTTCTTTTGTATGTAGATTCCTCATTTGTACTTGGAAATAGACAATCTAGATCACAAGCCAGTGGAGTAACCTATATGCAGTTAATTTATACATATCTATTACAAATATCTTACAATATTTTAAGAGGAATGGAAAAATATCTCCTTTCACAGATTTAGGTCCATCTGCTATAATTTTTAGCTATTAGCTATCAAAGTAATTAGCCTCTATCTGAGCCCAGATGCATAAATTTCACATGTTCATCACTAAATTAACTTCAAAATTCTACAGTGCTCAAATAAATGTCTAAGGTGTGTTCTCACATATAAAAGCCCCCCTTCCCACATATCAAGCAGCACTGATAGGACCAGGAATGTGAAGTCATGTGAACACCTTACTTCTTACAGCAGAGTCTGCAAAGAGACATCTCAGCCAAAATCTGGCAGCAAAGATTGGCAAAATTCTTCATGGAATATTTTTGCAAGTTAAAATTCCACCTCCATGTTACTATTCCATTCTCAGAGAGTATTTCTTGTTTCTGTTTCAATTCCAGGTCTGCTATAGACTTAAAATACAGGTCAATTTCTTCAACACATTTTAAGAAATATGACATGGCAATATAAAATTTTACAAATTCATGGCAACATTTCCATTTACTGTTTTAATCAATCACACAGGGAGGAAATCAAAACAGTGCTAGTTAAAATTTTTCTGCTGATTCTCTGTGAATTCTGAACATTCATTTCTTCCTAATTTGGCCCTATCACAACTTTCTCTTATGCTTGCTATTTAAGCACATGCAATTTATTAGCATGGACAATCAATAGCAGAGACGGCTGTTTTACATAAAACCTTCTGCAATGGATTGAATACCTTTCCAGCCATACCTCTTTTATCCAAACTGATGTCTTTATTGGCACTTAGAAAAAGTGTGCTGCAGTAGTGGTTGCCTCAGGCTACTGCAATTCTTGCTCCATCCCTCAGCCACAGATCCTGACCTGAGAGGTAAGAGAACCTCAGCTACTCTTGAAGAACCTGCCTTGTTGGTGGCAGCTTATCCTAAGTCAGGGCTACAACCATCTAGACACGCACCCAAAGCTGCTTGCTTGAGCCTCCACTCTGTTCTCACAATCTGGGCAAGAATCTCCATTTTTTCACTCTGCTATAGTTAGAATAGAATAGGGTATTTCAGCTGGAAAGGTCATACAAGGATCATGCAATCCAACTGCATGAGCAGTTCAGGCCTGACCATCATTTAAAGGGAGTTCTTAAGGGCAATGTCCAAATGCCTCTTAAAACACTGACAAGGCTTAGGACAATCACCACCTCCCTAGGGAGCCTATTCTGGTATTTGAACACCTCAGTAAAGAAATGCTTCTTAAGTCCAGTCTGAACCTCCCCACTGCAGCCTTGAGCCATTCCCACACATCCCACCACTGAATACCACAGAGAAGAGAGACCAGCACCTCCCTCTCCTCTTCCCCTCCTCAGGAACCAGGAGAGAGCAACGAGGTCACCCCTGAGCTCCCTTTTCTCCAAAACAGACAAACCCAGAAACCTCAGCCACTTCCCACAGAACATGCCTTTTAGCCTTCTCACCAGCTTTGTTGCCCTTCTCTGGACACATTCATATCCTTCTTAAATTGTGGGGCCCAGAACTGGTCACAGTGCTCCTGGTAAGGACTTTCACCAATGCTGAAGCATGAGCTGGACCCTCTCCTCCCAGTTAGCCCATTACTACACAGTTAATTCCATGCAAACACAGGGCTACAGGGAGGCAGCCCTGTTTGCATATCCCTGGGTCACACATGAACATATCACTGTAAGTCAGTGCCTTTGAGGTGTGTGTTGCAGTATCACAATCAGAGCTACAGGACATGTGGAAATTTCTTCCCATGCTTTAAAGCACCATATGTGCTCTTGTGCTTTCGGTTCTTGCAGAGCTAATTCTACTTTTATTGGAAAAGAGAGAAAGGTTTCCAAGACATTGTTGTGTTTCTGGCAAGTTTCTAACACAGGAATGAGCTGCACATTTCATACTCACAGTATGGATAAAATTTCCATTGTGAACTTTTACGCCATGTTTTACACTGTTTTGGAAATAACTGTGCAGAATTACTCATAGTGATATTTTAAATAACTAATATGATTTTAATTGCACTAAGAGTTGCACACAGAGCAGATTTTTCAAGCATTGCTGTCATAGGGTCCTTTGCAACTTAAGCCAGAGTTCTATTTATCCATGGTATAGCTGCTCAGTACTTGCTCTTGTGTGGATTTTTCAGAAAAAGCACACTAATAACCTTTTTCCCCCCGCAGCTGCAGTTGGTAATTCAGAATGGCAATGATTTATTAGCTTCAACTTAGGAGAAATTTTTCACAACTGAACTATAATTCTGTTTTTTACAAGTCTGTGTATTTATTTCACTGTTGTTTAAATCTGGAAAAAAATATATTCTTTTTAAAAAGAAGTTGATTCACACATACAGATAACAGGAGTGAGTATTCAAGTGAGACAATGTTTAAGCACACATTCTTTAGGAAGAATCAGAACTAGAATATCTTAATTCAGTTTACACCCATCAGAGTTTTGCACAGAACAAAGAAACTGAAGTGATGCCCATAGAAACAACATATACATGTTCTTTGAATATCTTGTTTTTTTTCTGAATCATGTAGTTTCTTTGCCACACCACTAATTTCTGCACAATGCCAAAAATAAAGATGCCAACTGTGACTTTCTTCTGTACCACCTTGTAAAATATATAGGCTGGTTTATAACACTTCCACATCACCCTGAGAGCTCTGTTTGTTTTTGCACAGAGCATTTGTCATTTAGATTTGCTCTACATCACCAACAGTAGGAGCAGGAGCCAGTGTGCTGCATAGTTAAATTTTTAATGAACTAATTCGGAATTTACCCTGGGATAAAGGCAATTTAGTCCAATCATTTGCATATTCAGTTCCTGGTAGACCCAGGCTATATTCATTCAAATTTGTAATTTAATATGCAATTCTTGTGCACAGCTCTGTGCAAATACCATATGTGACTAGTTGCCATAGCCTTCACCCAAAGCATCCACTAACCATGGCAACATGGGCATCAGATGTTGCATGAGCAACCTGACAAGGACTGAATTTTTGAATTTGTACACACCACAATTTAAAAGCCAAATTCCTGCATATTTGGAGCTCTGGAAAAAAAAAATGAATAAGTATTTTAAAGCCACAGTTAGCATCTGGGTTTGGACGTTTTGGACCAAATGTTTGAGCCTGAGTTCCAAGAATTAAATGCCTCAATTCAAATTTAAATAACTAAATAAGTGGCCTAGTCTCAAGTGTTGAGCACTGACTGAATCTCTCCAGTTTTCTCCAAGGGTTGAGGCACTCTGCAAACCCATAAGGATGGAAACAGGATACCCTGACAGCTCATCCTGAAGCACCCAGACATAGAGCATGTTTAAAAACTGAATTTTTATTTATCTCTGAGTGTATCTGCGACACAAAATTGAATGTGAATAGGCAGTGTCCATAGATGACACCAATTGAGGCACAGGCAGGAGGATTACTCATTGTCCCAGGGTACCTCTTGAGGTGTCTCAGGGCACCTCAGCAGTGTGAATGCTGAAGTGTTTTGGATTGAATCTGGCACTGGCAGTTTCCTGAGTTCTGGTGTAGCTGTGAGATGCTTCTGGTGTTCAGCTCAGAGCTCACTGCTTCACTTGTCTCCAGCACCATCCTTGTGTAAGCAGAGATGACAGCTTATCCCTGTGCTCATCAGTGCACCAGGATGTCTGGGGGTGTTGGGGAGGGAAACTGTGTCATTGCTTCCCCTAGGGGACAATTCCTCCCTGTAAGGGGTGGGATGGAATTTACCTCTGCATGGCTTTTCCCACTTCTGATAATGAATTCCTACACGGGGAGACGAGAGAGACAAAATCCCCATCTTACGCTGCTCAGCACTTTGTCCAAGCCAAAAGCCTTTGCCCCCAGGAAGCCATGGGAGCCATTCTGGTATTTTTATCTGCTAATTGAGCTTAGAATTGAGCTAGTGTGGCACATCTCTCCTAACCAAAAGGCTCAGCTGTTTAGAGATACTCAGCTGTGAGTAATGCCTTCAGCAGTCACAAAGGCTGAAATGCTGGGCTGCCCATCCTGTTAGTGAATGCTCTCAAGTTGGCCAGATCCGGGCCTGAGGGAGTAACTCCAAAAAAGCACAATGATGTAAAAGATGGCATTTTTCTAGAAAGTCCTCACTTTTGATTGCCAGTAAGAGCTGTGTTTTGACCTGGAAACCCACTTCTCACAGGAGGCTGCCTAAAGCTAGAAAAGGGGTTAGCGTGGTGCAGGCTGGAAAATGAACCAAGCAAGATATAAAAATTCAGAGAAGTTGAATCAATACATTTCTACTGCAAAAAACATTAGAGAGGCTAGAGGGAGTCCATGCTCCACTGCTTAGGAAATGAAGTGAGGCTGGCTGGCTTTGAAACAATCTCTGTTGTCCCAGAAGGTACATGGAGATACTAAAGTGTGACCATGGGCAAGACCTGGCAGACACTTCAGCAGGCCACCATGTGTTAACACAGAGGATAAAGGAGAGTCTCTTTAGACTCAGACATCATTTTCTAAAAGAGCTGGAGTTTGGAAAAAAAGGATTTTCAGTGAATCCAAACACAGCACAGAACCAGAAGAGAGGGTCAAAAACAGGGTCAAAAGTAGCAGAGGCAGAGATGGCTATGAGCTGTCCTTTCTGAGGACTTAGTTTGGCTTTATAACCCTAGCAGTGATTTCTGCATCTCCATTAAAGATCACCACCACTCGCCTTAACTGTAATGACCTATATTATGTTTGATATTGCTACCCATCAAGTCCTATCAGAGCTCCTGTCACATCACAGTAATAATGGCTTTAATATTCATGATGGATTTTAAGAAATGGCTGACACATCTCCATTTCAGTGATAAGAAATCTGCTTAGGGCATACTTTCACATTTGGATATTTTTCATTTTATTATTTTCCTACTTTCTCCCATTGGCTAAAAAGGAGACACAATGTCATGACACTCTCCTAGTGGAGGATTTCTTGCAAAGAGAAAGGCTCTGGAGGACTCCCTATTATTGATCAAACCCTTGGTTTTCCTGCATATCTGGTTACACAGTTCATGATTAGATCACATAACCAAGTACCCTCTGTGCATAGCTCACATGCACCTTGGTTCTGCTGTTTGCCATCTGCATTGTTCAAACTGTTCCTATCACAGTGGTTCCTCTATCAGCATTTTCTCTTTGATACACATGAAGACTACATCAATTATTTGTAAAATCAGGACAGAATCTGGCATCAGAAGCTAACCAAGAGGAGTATTATGCATTTCTTACTAATGTAGAGGTTAAAGAAAGTAATTGTAAAATCTGATTGTATCAGAACACATCCCTTTAGGAGGAGTTGGGGAGTATAGGAGACTTTCCTATTAGTTCTCACAGATGAAATGAGTAATGTTTTCTGCTGGAATAAATCTCTTCATTCTACATTATTTGACCTGAAAGATTCTTTTAGCATGACATCCAGTTTACACCTTAGATGGACGCTTTATTTTTTTCCAGTTACTGGAGTGTTTAAACAACTGTGCAACAAATGACAATCAATCTGTTTTCTAAACCTAAAAGATGCCACAGGGTTTGTTGGAAATAGTTACAAGTTTGCAAATACAGCTGATGAACTGCTTTGGTGGGTTTTTTCTTGTTTTTTTCTTTTTTTTCCTCCAAAATAACCCCACCCTTCCAAGTGGGCTTGTTCATATAGCCTGACTGTGGCCAGGTCCAGCTACAGACCTTCTAAGCAGCTTGTGAAGGACAACAGAGTGGCAAGAGATAGGAAAATAGACATGACCCTGCATTTATTTTGACTATGCCAAAGATCCAGATGGCCAGGGTGGCAAATACTGATGCTGTGAAATGAAAGATGTGGAGTATTTGGACCATCTACAGCTGCTGCTTAATCTAGCTAACAGGAATCTTGAACTCCAGTACTTGTAGCTCTTTTCTCTCCTGTCTCAGTCCTGCCGGACTCCCCCAGGGCAGGAGGACAAGATTCCAGCTTCCCACCCTTAAGCCAGGAAGAGATAATGTTCAATTTTGCCTATGATGTTGAGATGCTTTTAGTGGCACTTACAGCGATCAGACACGAGAGATGGGCTAGTTTGCATTTTTATTCTGTCAGAGGGTATGTTTACACAGACAAGGGCAGGCAGATCTGACCTCCCTCTGCTATGTCTGATTCAAGGCAGCTCTGGCCCAGGAGCTCTGCAGCTGCAGGCAGCTGTGGCATCCCACTTCTTGGCAAACACAGACACCCGGCAGTGGGAGGGAGCCACGGATAACCACCTCCCCAGCAGCATGCAATTCCCATCACCCCTGCAACTGGGATATAAATCCACTGCATGGGTCTGAGTTTTAATATCAGGGAATACATAATTTGAGCTAGTCAAACTCTGCTAGTCAGCAGCGAAGAAACCTTATTTTCCTTGGAAAACTTCCCATCTCGTACCTCTTGCTCAATGTATCCACTGTTTGTGGCCACATTGTTAACATTAAAAATTTTGGATCAGGGACCTCCTTCTACTTACACCTTCACGCAGCATGTGAGAACCTTGGGATCTACTGCAGCAGTGAGAGCCAAAGAATAGCTAATTTGATTAATGTGACTACTCTGGGCTATTTCTTGTGAGCTATTCCATGTGATTATTTGCAAATCCCTGTTTACAGCTTGATGTACTTGACCTAAATTCTGCAACACTTCAGTGAAAGAGACAGAAGAATGTGCTGGCTTCATATATATTAAGGAAAAGTGTTCTCTTTCATTAAATATAAACAATACAGGCAGTAAAGTACCTCTGTCTTATTTAATTTAAGTTTGTTTTAGGTTACTAGTCTTTAAAATTTTTATATTTCTAGATGGTGCAGATTTTTTTTAATTAAAAATGCATAAGATAATTATAGAACTTGTCTGGAGGATGCCAGAGGCACCAACAATTAGGCAGGAAATTGGAGTTTCAGCACTTAGAAATCCATAGGATACATAAGTTTGAATTTCAGATAATTTCAATAGCTGGGCATTGAAATGATTAATGGTGGAACAAACAGACATGTGGACAGAGTACAGGGGTCAGTTGGCAGTAAAAAAGACTGGTATGGAGTCTTACACAAGGAGAAGCTGCAGTTCAAGCCCTCTGTCATTTGATCCTTCAGTTCCATCACCTGGTGGGCACGTAGAGATGGAGTACAGGAGGCAGATCCTAACTCTCTATAAAGTGGCATTTTTCCTATTAGTTTTGTGGCCAGGGGATATTTCTATTTACTTTGCTGACTGAGTCAGCCTGCAGCTGACATGGATTGGATGGATCACTGCTCTGAGCTACTGTGTCACAAAAATTTTGTTTTATGTGAGACTCCTAGCAGCCTCCTCTTAGTTTAACTATAGCAGGCATCCTTTGGGCCAAAATGTGGTGGCAAGAAGGATCCCTAGTTTATGAGTTACAGGTTTGCATTCACCACAGAAGACATCCTAGGGCTCAGTGGAATGAAGAGTCAACAGGAGCCCAATTCCTCCAGGTAGTGAGTTCAGGAAGAAACTTCTAAAATATTTCCCCTAGGCAGGGATGCACTAGCTACCCTCAACTGCTAGCAGCCACTTACTAATTTCCAAACTAGAGAAGTGAAGGCAAACATGGGTTGTCCCCTAAATTTTGGAGGTGACATGAAGGCACATGAGCCAAGATGCTTGCATAAAAGAAAGAAAATCCAATTGTCTGAGAAACTCAGAGATTTGATCACGCTCTGTTACATCACCTAATATTACAGGTCCTGTCAAATTGTTTCTCATAACTGACGACACATGTGAAATCACTAACAGGTGCTTCAAGTAAAACCTATTCATTGAGTAAGGCAGTTTTTGGAAATGTAAGCCATGTCAGAAAGTACCCATTAGTAGTTGTATATTCATGAAAATGAAAGCATAAGACCTGGTGAAATTTAGCCTGCTATATTCAGACCTAATATTTGCTAAAATATTTTTGAATGAATTGCATTGCTTTACCTACTTTATGAATAATTAGGTTTCTCTAATTCTTCTCAAATTGGACAATTGGATTAGAAAAGACTGAGTACTTTTCAAATTGAAAAATTAATCAGATGAAGCTTGAGATCCCACACATTAGAAATCTATTCATAGTTTTAGAAAATTGTACAGCTCTTGCAAATTCAGACATAGACAAAACTCAACACTGGAATGTAGCTAAAAGGAGACCCATGTTACTCATAACCAGTAAAGTGAAGGTGTTAATGTTTTTTAAGATCACTTCCTAATGCTCTTTCTTCAAGTCCATAAGAATTCTTCTCATAAACATGTTCATTTTTGTGCAAATTCACAGTAATCAGTTGGACATGCAGATGGACAAACCACTCCAGTAGCTGTAAAACTAAGAGCATTCCCTTCAGATTTGTTATGATATTGACTCTAGAGTATGTCATTCTACTGTATATGCCAAATAATCTTTGCATTCTGAAGAAGGACTCAGGAACAAAAAGGATTCCACGTGAATCCTATTGGAATTCTTTATCAATAAAGCTCTCTATATATGTCAGGGCTGAGAGTGATTTGCATGCTGTTGCCCGGACTTTTTCCTCAAATGTCTGTCATACCCTCAGTGTCATTAATGAAAAGCAGATATTTCCATTTGAACCTTTCTGTGGGGCACAG
This sequence comes from Buphagus erythrorhynchus, assembly GCA_013400855.1. Lineage (NCBI taxonomy): Eukaryota > Metazoa > Chordata > Aves > Passeriformes > Sturnidae > Buphagus > Buphagus erythrorhynchus. The sequence goes on from VZTT01057162.1 coordinate 14,661, forward strand.
TCTACAGAATACACAAGGAAATCTATAATGCACATCCCACACCCTTTCATACATCTTTCAGCAAGATATAAAACTTTGAAGTGTATTAATACTGCTCTAACTGTTTGGGTTTGGGGTGGTTTTGGGTTTTTTTTCTAACATTAAAGTCAAGGAAGAAATAAATCTCTTAGAAAGGCTGTGTCTAACACGAATAGGTTTGATACAAGTTCATCACATAACACTGACTTTTTGGGGACATTTTATCATATATATAATTTTCTTGTCATCCACAATGATCTCCTGGACAGGAATTGCTTTGATGCTGATAAGAATAATAAAGCACTCAAGCATTTTTAAGTTACTGTGCAACTTAAATTCTTTCACATTCTCATAGGAGGAAAAATGGCTTTTTCTCTAGAAGTGTAAATGCTTTTCTTAAGTCTTTTCTCTTTAGGACTTCTGTGCAAGAAGAATAGGAGGTAGACAGAATAGAATCAGTAGAGTCTCTTTGTTAAAGTATCTAAGTAATAGATATTTTTCCTTGTGAATGATGTGGTAACTTTACCTTGATGGCTGAAACACTTTTTTTAGTCAGTCCTGTCTTTGCATATTTGAAATAATTTCCATTTACTGTCCATCACGAATCAGACCACTGCTACAGTTCATCTGCTCTGAGACTGCTCTTCTACTGGGATAAGACCTGCTGTTATGATTTTGAAGCTTCAGACACAGGAATAAGCCCTCCATCCTTCTCTAAATATAACACTGCTTTTCTGTAATCACTTTGTTATTCTGTGTGTGAAAGATAAGAAACACGAGCCAAGCTTTGGTCATCCTGCTGCCAACTAGCACTTAAAATTTCATAGATGGCCTATGCCATGCTAATCATGAGCTTAGCACGGATTTCAGACAGAGAGAGGTAATGTGTAAGAGTTGCCAAGTCTCATTCTGAGTGCTAAACCAGCCAGGCTGTGACTGCTGAATGCAGATTCAAAAGCAATCAAACTAGGTGAGCCTTGGGAAAAGGGACATTGGGATTCTCACTAGATGAAAACCCAAATGCCATCTGAAACTGATCTGGAAATCTGCTGCAAGGTGATTGCCTTCAACTTAACTTCTTTTTCATCTCTTGGGGGAAAAAATTCCTAAATTCTCCAGAAAATGGTAGGACTGGTGTCGCTTACAAATACAGATGTCATGTATTTGCAATGCACAAACAAAGCAGCAAATGTAACTTTGCTGATCTTGCCTTCCTGATTTTCCTCAAATGAAAATTTGGGGATAGTCTTGTTGCATGCTTCCAGATCATGCTTCCAGCCCAGCTGTGAGTAATCCAGTTGTCTACTCCCACAACACAGTGTACTAAGTGTTAAAACAGCAGTGATAATTTAACAGAGAAGGCCAAAGTGAAGATACCATGGATCATTCATGTAATTCTCAATCACATGAAAAGCACTTGCAAAATAGAGTCACAAGTGATACCTTTAGAAGTGAAGATAAATTAATAATTGTGGTCTCTGTAACCAGGCCCATGTTTGCAACAAAGAACATTAAACAGTTGCTGCAGGAGGACATAACGCAATAGCTCCCAGACTGATCACTGAAGAAGAGTCTGGATGATTAAAAAATCTAAAGATAAGCTCAGCACTCGCATTCCCTAAATATCCAATGTACGAATGCAAATCACCTAATAATAGCTTCAGGAAAGAAAACAGTTGAGACACGCCAGCACTGCAAAGATGGCTCTCACAAAATCCTGGCAATAATAAAGGATCTATCACCCACAGAAAAATTTAAACTTTAAAAAATATTTGGGAACTATACTGCAGCTATGGAAACTGTCTCTATCAGCTTAATAACCTAATGTTTCATCACCATGCCCTAAACATCGAGTATGGCTTCAGTAAAATCCCAGTTCAGTACAATTAGTGAATATGTGTTCAGTCATATTATATATGTTCCATAACTGAAAATGATCTTTCACCTTATATACAGTCCCTAGATTTACTAATTAGTAACTTAGTAATAAAAAATTCCATATTATAAAAATAATTTTTCTTTGAAAACTATTAGACTATTTTAATTTTTATTAATTTCTCTGCTGTATATTTTCAGCAACGAACAGGAGGAGAGAAATTGTGGATATCTTATACCTGGAAGCATTCAAGGCCAAATTGGATGGGGCTCTGAGCAACCTGGTCTAGTGGAAGTTCCCCAGGCCATGGCAGAGGGGTTTGACCTAGATGATCTTTAAGGTTCCTTCCAGACAAAGGCTTCCAATAGCCTTTCTATGATTCTATGATAGTGAAAAAAAATATATGCTGGAGACAGCTTACAGGTAATGATGCCCATAAGAAATCTTTTTTCTCATATTCTCTATGTAAAAGACAGAGATCAGGTGATAGTCAGAGGTATGCAGGTTTTCATCCCTTTCCAATCTCCTGATGTCTATTATTTGAATTTTAGGAAGAAAGATACTTGGGTATTGTTCAGAGAAAGCAGTCTTTCAAAAAGAGAACTACCTATATAACGGTAGCACAAAACAGAACAAAAATTAAAGTTGATTCTAAAGAATTGGGCATTATATCACCCTGACATTATTGAGTAAGGACACAAAGCACAGGATGCTGAAGACAATGAGATCATCAAATTGGAGGAGTCAAAAACTTCACACTATGTGCACCTTGGCCTCCATTGTGAAACATAGACCTGCAGACCAGAACAGCAACATTCCCAAAACACTGGTATTTCTATTTTTATATTGCTTTTATAATCTTATTACTGGATAACTAGAAAAGCATTTCCTAAGCAAGTAAATCTTACAGCATTGTTTAGATATATTTTGTTCATTTGCTTCTCTTGGGCAGGATACAAAGTCTATAATGTAAATTAAAGTCTTAAAGCATTTAACAGAAGTGAGTAAGATGCTTGTATGGTTTGGGATTTTTTTGTTTTATTCTAGTCTTAAAAACTGCCTAAAATAAAATATAGACAAATAAGAAAGAGCTTTGTACAAGCGAAGAATGTTGTACAATCAAATTACTGCACATCTTGAAATTTAGACACTTCCTTCCCTGCTCCATTATTTACATTGATATTAGATGCTATTTTGACCAATGCTAACATATCAACATAAGAAAAAAATAACTGTGAAAGAGAAAAAAGACAAGGGCATAAATTAAAATTTTCACCTCTTGCTGCACTGATGACTAGAAAAATCAATGCCTTTTGGTTTTGCTGATCCATTGCTGCTGAGTCATACTCCTAAAATAAGAATAATTTCCTTCCTGTTTGTTCTAGAAACTTCAAAATTGCCTCTTAGCCACAAATCACAAATCATAGAGTCACCTCGGCCATTTAAGAGATCTTCAGAGTGATTGGAATAATCAGGCAAACCTTATAATGAAGTACAGCTGGAATGAGCACTCACACAGTTGCACTGCAGAATTTTCCACTGGGGCACAACCTTCTCCCTTTCTATGGGTTCTATAGTAGCCAAGTGGCAGCAGAGTTGGTCACGTTATCTTCCTAGCCGACAGTTCTCCACTTTACCAATCCTCACAAATTACGTTGTCTAAAGATCTATGGAGACCCATGTGGATCCTAGTGAGAGCCAGGGAAAACAGCAGTTTGAGTGTTCCCAAGCTACTCAAAGGAAAACAGAAGGGAAAGAATTAAT